>JMFS01130050.1:0-22836 GCA_000699545.1 Podiceps cristatus | reverse complement strand
CTGTATGGATACCGGGGGTTGCCCTGACCCAGGGGCACGAAACATCATGAGGTTCAGCCAGGCCTACCTCAGATACAATAAACTGTATCTGAGTTCCTTTAAAACTATATACTATGACAAAAGACTGAAGAATTGATTAAAAAAAAGTTTTAATTTAATTTACTTACTAAAAGGATGACTGACCTTCCTGTGGTTACACTCACTACTTGAATCATTTCTTTTAAGCATTTTCTGATAAGTTCTTTCCGTATCTTTGAAAACCCTGTGATACTAAAATTTTGCAAGCAGAGAACTCTTAATTAAATAAATGAAACTACTTTGTTACTCACTGAGTATCATAAGTAAATTCACAGCTAGAGAAACCTTTAAGTTAATTTTTAAAATCGCAAGTCAGTTACTTCTAAATGAAAGTCATACATCTAGCCAAAATGGTATGGTGCTCTCACCCCAGGTGTTGTTGATCTGAAGCTACTACTTTTATTATTTATTTAATTTTTAATTAATTTTTGCTCCCCTGCCGTGATGTTCATCTTCAAGTTTTAAAAAGTGTCTAGCTCCTAACTTTAATTGGTCTCGCTCCAAATTCTAACAGCTTCATCCAACAGCCTAGCTTCATCTAACACATTAAAGATTTATGTAATACTATATATATTCTCCCCATTATTATTTGTAGCCAAGTCATCCCACAAAATCAAATCACATGAAAATGATAGAGAGCTTTCCTTTCTTCCATTAAAACTTTTTCTCCAATCTCAGCCAGTGCCTTTCCCGTGCCCTTTCAGCCTTTTATCTTTCTTTTTCACTAGAATGGAATATTCAGTATTCATATCAAATACTACATACAAAAACAAAACCACTTCAGTACTTTAGTACTTCCTTTCATTGACACCTAAGGAACCCCTTCTATCTCTTTGTGTTACACAGGCTCAGGTTGTTTCACTTTTCCACAGCTTTTGGGACCTCTCAAATTGCTGGGTTTCTATATAGTCCTTCTTTCCCACCAATATAAAATAAGGAATGCTGGCTCTATGTGTAAATTCACATTTGATCGCATTAAAGAACATTTTGTTTAAAAGAATTCAACTTAGCAAATGAACCCAGACAGAACTGTTAAAGACCTTCATAAATATTACTGGAGTAGTCATTCATAACGTATTTTATCCAAAAGAATTTTATACATACTGCATACACACAAAATATCAATTTCAGAATCTTATTAGTAAAAGATCACAACTAAGGTCCACTTCATGCAATCTCCATAAAACCTCACCAGACAACAGAGCTGGGAATCACTCTTCTTTGAAAAGAGCATTATTTCATTAGTTACATGGTTTTTCTAATTTTTAATCTGGAGAGATGTTTCAGTTTTATACAATTAACACATTTAAAAACATTTGTTTAACTAACAGTCAACAGCGTGGCAGGAAGACACAGCCCGGGATCATTGTTGGGAGCATTTATCTAATCTGGTCTAAGGGCAAGTTTTGCAGCACAAGCGAACTCCAGGGCTATTGTATTTACCTTGCTACCAGTATTCCGGTTATGAGCTACAACTCCAAACTAACTGTGTCTACAGGAAAAGCCCTGTTCAGCTCATCTGAATAACAGGCAGCCTGCGGGCTCTGGCCAAGCTCCAGACCTTTAGCAGATGAATGGAGGGCGAGGGAGGGGCACTCGCAGCAGTAGGCAGGCAGACCCCGGCGTGGGGGTTCCACCCACAGTCCTCCTCTCATTCCTCAGCCACCCACCCTTCACCATTTGTATGCCCCTTTTCCTACTGACTTTAGGGGCTTTTTTTATCGAATCCTCCTGAATACCTGACTGTTGGGTGTCTGTAAGGAAACTGCAAAACATGTTTAGCCTCATTGTGTGTTCTTCTGGACTGCTTCTTAATAACTTTTTCACTGAAGTCTCAAAACTGGGGCCCAAGTGCTCACACATGCACTTCTGCAAGCAGGAGTTGCCAACAGAGGCCTCCTGCAAGCCCCCTCAACAAATTTCTAGGTTAAAAAAAGCAAAACCAAACAAAAGAACCCCAAAAAATCCCACCAAAAAAACAACCAACCAACCCACCCCACCAAAAAAAAACCCCAAATCACCAACCAAGCAGCTTTTTTTCAGAAATTTCCAAGTTTGGGAAAAAAAAAATATATCCATTTACTTCAAGATCATGCAGTCTGGATCCCCAGTAGAATTTTGCATTGTGTCTAATCTGCAATATATGGTGACTACTATATTCTTCCAGGTGTTAGTGTCAGTACTTTGGAAAACAAACCAAACACATCTTTTCTTGAAAGTATATTATTGAAGTATTATTTCAAAGAAACATCAACAGGAAACTTCACAGTGTTAATGAAGGAACATTTTCTGTTGTCACTGTTTCCTTTTGTAACTTTACAGAACTTATGAATACTAAGAGGCCTTGTTTCCAGTAACCACTACATCGCATCTTTAACAGAAGTCAAAAAACATAATCCAGGCAGCAACCCTGTTTGCATAAGCCTACTCATTCTTGAAGTAATCCTTTTAAAAAGTCAATAATATGTGAGGATGTGTTTTTTCCGGTAACCATACGTATGATATAATCCTTTTAAAAAGTCAATAATATGTGAGGATGTGTTTTTTCCGGTAACCATACGTATGAAAAAAAAAAAAAAAAAAAAAAGGCAGGACAATTTCAAGGGATACTATGAAAAAAAGGACTCACCAAAGGTTCAGCCATTACAACTTCAATTTTCTTTTCAGCTTGAACAGCAAATTCAGCAAAGAGGCTTTTGATGACATACTCGCCAGGTTTGACATCTGGATCAATAGTAATGTTAGACATGATGATGCCTCTCTTTTCCCAGGTGGAAACAACACTTGGAGAAACTCTGCGTTTATTTACTCTGCTGGGTGGCGTGCAGGCTATAAGAAAAAAGAAAAATAAAGAGCTATAAAGCAAAACTTCTAAACAGTGCCCATCACTTTACTGTCCCATCCACCACAAAGACATATTCACACAGTAAACGCTATAACCAGAAGAACGAAATAACTAGCTATAACATCCAACTTTTTTTTTTTTTTTTTAAAAATTAGGTGGGAAATTCGACTCTAAGTAGCATAAGGGTTTACAACACAACTCATTTTTGTTATTGATAAAATGAAAAATTGTCTTATGTTGTGCAAACTGCCCCATTCTGAATATAACTATGATGACCATGATAAAGATTACAGCTTTTAATGTCTGGTAACTTCAGTTCAAATATGACTAAAAATCAAAAGGTTCCATTAAGAGTTATCTCCCTATATTGTGGGAGGCATCTGCTTGATTCATTCTTTATAAATCATCCATGAAGTTCAAGTTTCTACTTAGTGTCTAAATATCTTCAAAAGAACTATTTCCTTGGCCCCTCTTGGCACTTTTTCTCAGTAAGCTGATTTTCCTAATAAGAACGTAAACCCTTCCTAGACATGTCATACTAACTATTCTTCACTCTAGTCACAAATCTGAAAGACTTGTTCCTTCTCAGAAATATTAATTAATTGATCAATATAAATAACACTGAATATATTAGTCTCCCTCTCTAAGGATTAGTGCTTTCACCTTTATAGTGAAATTGTCATATACTGAGTTTACATATATTTATCCACCTTTAATTTTATTTTTCTCCCTAAGCATTCAAAACCATTTCTTTATTATCACAGCTGCCATCCAATGTGAACTGCAGTACCAAAAATCAGGTATCAGAACTCCTCATACAAGAGTTGAACATATGCACAACAATTAGAGTAAATGATTACAATTCTTGTCTTGCACACTATAAATCAAAATAACTACTGACATCTCTAACGATGCCCCAGATCTACCCAGAAAGGGGTAGCATATTCCATGACTGCAGATGTTTTTCTATTTTTTTTTTAATTGATATTAGGAATTGATATTAAAAATTCTTACCTATTGATATTAAGATGTTATTTTCCTTAGACAGTTGTATAGGGAGCCTAGTCTCAGTCTATTTTACTGTATTACATATCATAATTTGTTTAGGTAAGCTTCTTTAAGGCTTTTTGCAGTGTGAAGAGATGCACTTGGTCTCTCCTGATGAACTTGCACAGAAATACTGTGTTTTCAGTTTGTGCATGAGCAGTTCCTATTAGCTAAATATTATCCACAACTTTTACTCAAACATTTTTTCATTGTTCAACTCATTCATGAAAATACTGGTTGCCATGGAGACCAAACCTTTGGTACATCACTTGACCTCTTCCCAAGTTTGAGTCTCAGCCATTCATAGTTTCTTCTATCGGTTCAGAAAGTCACATTTTACTTAGCACAGAGTTCCTCAGCTTCCATTGAAAATAATAATTTATCACACTCCTCAGTAAAGTGAGAAATTTAGCAAGCGTGAAAACAGAACGGCACAACTACCTTAGCCGCTAATCAAAAAGGAAAGTTACCTTGCATAAGGTTGAGAGTACTAGACATGACCTGTGGTTTTTCCCCTAACTATTTTTGCACAAACTTGCTGTTTAATCGGAGTAATGCATATTTTAACCTGTGCATTAGCTGCAGCATGCCAGCTTTGAGGCTGGAAGGACTTGCCAAGGTCACAGTGCTGACTTCCCAGCAACTGGGGGCAACACCGCAGTGGCATACCCGCACACCGCATGCCCTAAAGCATTTCTGAACATCCTCTAACACTTTGATCTCAGTAACAGAGGTCCTAACAGACACAGAAGAGCGTGTGCCACGCAGCACAGACAATGGGAGATCAAAGACACTGCCATGTTCTAGATCACCTACAGTGGAAGTTTGCTAGATCAAAGTACACAAAAGCATTAAGAAACAGAACAAAATGCATGTTGCAAAAGACAGTCGACAACCCAGAACAGATGACTTCAAAGAAAAATTCTTTCTTATGCCATATCTGATGATTAGCTTGTCCCTCAGTACAGAAGCATTAATGTGTCAGGTGCTTTAAAATAATTTCATTTCTTTACAACATCCGCATTCTCCAGCATCCATGCTCATGTCACTTTTAAGCCCTGATGCTTCCAAAGGCAGCCCAGGAAACAAGAGAGATGCACTATGTGTCAAGAACAAGAGTACAGAGGTTTGAGGAGATAAGAGGTGAGAAGGAGTAATATATCCTTCCTAACCACAGCAAGTAACAGAAACACAAGTACAAGACTGACAAAACAGAAAAATGCTGCAACACACAGATTTTGAACAACTCTCCTTTGATCTCCATCAGTGTATGAACAAAATAAAAAAATCAAATACCTAAGGACTGCTAATAGATACCACACATTTCTAAGTAAACAGCTGTTTCTATCCTAAATATGAGAGTTTCTAAGAAAGCTAAAGCTTTGTTCTACTCAACAGACAAATTGGACTCTATTATTTTGAATCATGTATTGAAGCTAACGGACTGGAAAGAAATGAGAGAAGTTTAAATCTTCTGCGCTTTATCAGCTGAGTGTGGTCAGAAGAAATTTAGCAAAGCAGCTGCTTTGGCTCCTTCTCGGCTTACCTACCGGAGTGCGCTGTAATCCCCACGTTATCAGGACTGGGGACTTCCACGGCTCCCGTCCAGCCCACGCTCCTGAACAATGAGAAGCTGGTACTCAACCAGCTCTTGTCTCTTTAAGGAAACTGAGAAGGACTAATGTGGTCCTTCACCCAGAACTACATCTAGATTTGCTTTATATAGAGAAGTCTTAATAGTGTGTTTACACAATACATTGCTGCCTCCTGTTTTCAAGACAGCTGGAAAAAGCCCCTGCCATTTAATAATCAGGAATACACTGAGAGCTGATCATCTTTGAAGTGCTATCTTTACTTTGTAGCAGTAAACTAATCCTCACTAAGAGACCATCTTCATATGTTGACTTTCAAAGCTACAATACAGCTTCTCTCACTAAGGATGAAACCCCAGGCTGTCTAGGTCGATCTAAGCCCAAGCATACTGCAGGCAAATCCTCCCTCCAGGCTCATGTGACAACATAGGAAGTCAACTCAAAATGGGTAAACTGGACAAACACCTAACCCTGGCAAGAAAAAAAAGAATCAACTGGACTAGAACCAGACCAGATCCCAGACGTGTTGGAAAAATTTCAGAGGGTACAACCGTGAAGCTGGGGAGAGGTGGGACCAGACAGCCTTACCAGCCTGCAGGGCCACAGGCCCACCCAGCCCTCTTCAGGGGGCACAACCTGCAGCGCTGCCAAAACGCCAGCTTCTCTGTCCCAGTACCACGCAAACACAAGTGTGCAGCTGTGCAAGGAACGGAACTGGAAAAGCAGCGTACATATTAAATTTTTTCCCCGGGATAATTTTGACATAATCAGTTGTCCAATTTGCTCACCACATGACCGCACACACGCTTGTGCCAGCACAAAGAGCAGAGTCAGTGCAGGGACAGCCCTTGCCTTTTTACTCTTCCAGCAGCAGAGCTGAGGCTGTCTGACAGTCGTACACGTTACTAATCTCCGTGTTCACATGCACAAACTCCAGCTGGTAATATACCAGCCCCACAAACACAAAGGAAAAATATCAAACTGAAGCAATTATAAATACTGCCATGAGAGGATTACAAATATCTTGGGTTTGCTGAAATGCCAGCATATTCCAAAGGCAGAATAAATGACTAGGATTTACTTTCATCTATGAACTTGCTGAGGACTCTAATTCAGGACAACATTAATGGTTCTCATTAACAACTCCTGCCTTGTCTAGGACAATGTTCGCGGTTTTATCTCCTATGTAAAATCAGTAAGTTTGCTAAACACACAGAGAAAAAACCCACACAGGAGGGAAAAAGGCGAGGAAGCTTGACTGTATTTAATAAAGATATATAGTAATTCCTTAAAGAAAAGCCAAAATGTATTATCAGATTGCTTAACTAGGTCAAACAACATTATTATCTGGTATAATTATGTTCAGTGGGATTCATTTACTCATGAACTTGCAATTGATAACACCGTAAGAAGGGTCTATGTGGATTTTAAGTAGTATGTTTAATGGGGGGAAAAGAATCTCATTATGGGACAGGATTAAATAATTTCCTTCTACTATTCTTTGCTATCAAAGCATAAGCCATTCTCTGCTCTTAGCTGCCAGAGAAAATTTAAGTTTCAAACATTGTTTTGAAGCTTCAAAACACGGACAACCCCACAGAAATTCAGATGAAATCTGGAACCAAAAGCCATACCACTCGCAACCGTTCAAAACCAAAAAACTACTTTCATAAATTGCTTGAAAACACTGGATGTTATTCACTTGAAACAATAACCTGTTTGTTTGCTCTGATGCGAGCTGGCACTACGTGGGAAATCTGGGAGCAAGCAGCAAACGAAATCTCTGTTAAACAGTATTGTTTGGTTGCTAGGGCCACACCAAATTGTTTGGATAGTTCCAAGGAACAGTAAAACAATACAAAGGATAATCGGACAGACAACATACTCTTAGGTCAAAAGCCAACACGCCCTGATGTACGCTAATTTAGAAACAAAGTTGTTTCATGTTAAACACAAGTGTCCAAAACTAGGAAAAGTTACTTAATACCCAAGTTGATATTAAAGAATGCTATTTTTATCATCCTGCTTCTCCCTGTGGAGCCCAAACGCATCAAGTATTTGAGGATATAAGCAGTGTCCTATTTACCAACAAGATTATTCAAGATTCAAACATACAAAGCAGGTACTAACCAGGTAACAAACACACTCCAGCCTGTGACAGTCTGTGAATGCATTTTACTTTATAGCTAACATGAAATGATGTTTTTCAGCTTTCATACAGTTTTTGGGTACTACTTTACACTTCCCAAGTGTTCACCCTTCATATGTGCTTTATATAGTACTTTTTAAGTTTTTCATATCTTTAACTGAAATTTGCTCTCTTTTAGTTGCTGCTGTTTCTCGGGAATTTAGAGAGGTCAGACTGAAGCATAAATTCTGTCAGGTAGCTCCTCTCTTTTGAGATACCTCAAAAAACATCTAGAATTATTTTATGTATTTTAAATAAGGTATCCAAGTATAAAATAAGGACACTTAAGAGGGCCTCCATAGTTTTCATCAAGAAGATCACATTCTTGGTTGCTATTTTTAAGTTCATTGCTAAGGTGGTAAATAATTTTCCACAGCTTACATTTAATGATTAAGCTTTTTATGACTACTTTTGCAGCACATGTAATATCAGAGGTACATTAAGTTTCCTGTGATACTTTTTGCAGAAAAGGGTTTGCATGTCCAACTGACAATATGAAAATTCCCAAAGACTAAAAATATTATCTATGTGGAAGCTCCTTGTCTTCTACTCTGATAAACAACCAGAACATTTCATCCTACCTCACAGAAGTGCTATTAATAAACACTGAAACATATCCATAACAATTGTTAGAGAGCTTCATAGCAACAAATCTTCAGCTATTTTACCAAAGGAATAATTTTTTCCTAATAAGGACGTCACTGCTCAAAAGAGACGTCAACCTATTCAGTATCATCCCAACAAATTAAAAGCAGAGCCAAAAATCTCGTGCTCCAGATCAGCAGTCTGTTTTCTAGAGCAAACAACTTCTTCAATAACTTGATAGTTATTTCACAATTCTACGATTCCTGTAGACCATCAGGTTTCTATTGTTTCCAAAGTCTCCTTACCCTTATCAGTGAAAAAAATCTCATTCCATGAATACACCTCATGATTTGAATGACAGATATGTTGAACTTCTTTATGAAGACAATGAAGTTCAACATATACTGCTCTAATAACAGATGCACGTTAGCCTCCAGACTACAGACAAAAACAGAGAGCAAGCCATTCTTCACTTAAATCTCTTGGATTTGCTATCAGAGCAACGACAGGAGGAAGCAGCGGCTGCTCGTTTATCCAGCCAGTTTACCTGGGTTGCCAAAGCATGTGACAGCACAGTAGACCAGCAAGGTCTACCTCACTGTTTTTTGTCCAAACTATGTACCGCTAGCGACAGTGCATGCAGCCTGTCCGTAAGCTGCTCCCTTACACAGCCAGCACGGCTGCACACACGGCTCTGCCTGGTTCCTTGGTCTGCCAGCATCATGCAAGTGCCGGAGTCTGCATTCTTTGCAGAGATGTGGATACTTCTGCATTACACTGCACTTATCTAGATTTTTCAATTTACTTCATTAACACTCATTTACCAGCAAAATAAAATATTACTCATTTTAAACTGTGCTAATATTACAATAAAAGACAATAAATTGCAAACTTGTAAAATATATACTTATTTTAACCACTTCCAGTTATATAAAAATGCTATTCCATTTTTTCAGTGATGTATATTGTCCTCAGTAATGTGCTTAGATAGACTAAGATATGTTTCTGCTAAATGTCATTTTTGAGGCACCCCTAAGATGCATTTTTTAAAAGTATAATAAAAATATTATTCTTTATACTGGTATGAAAACCTGAAAGTGAAGGGAGAGGCATAGCAACCTCCTGACACCATAGTTATGCCACTTTACAAGATAACCTAAATAGGTGAATAAAGGTGAATAAGAAGTGAATAAGGTGAATAAAATCCACAGCTGTTGCCAGTGAAATTATTTACCTACAAAGGGCCACAGACCATACAAATGTTCATAGATTGTGTTACCTAGATATTCCTTTCCTTTACATAACATAAACCTACTGACCAGTAACACCACAAATGTAAACACAGTGAAATCAGTTGAAACTGAGATCAGTTCAAATACATTAGAATACACATGACCGGGGGGGTGTGTGTGTACGGTGGGGAAAATCTGGTCTTTCTCCCATATTTCTCATATCTTAGACTGGATATATAGTTCCTGATGAACAAACATCCTATTATTTTCAATACCAACTACATGACTAATTCATCCAGTGACAGGAGGTATGGCGTTCTCTTCTTTCTGCACACTGGCAGTATATACTGCATTATCTTTGGAAAATATTTAATGAAGATTGTGGCTCCACATGTCCAATTACACTACCTGAACAGGCAAAGAACAACCATTATCACATTAACAAACCACATGGACTAACAGCCCAGATTGCAAATTCTTATTCACCTCTCTCTCTTTCACTGACTCTATGTGAATTTGATGAAAAGAATTAAATAACCAGTAGTAGTAGCTGGTACTCCTGTCATACATTTATGAAATGTCACATGTTAACAAGGTGAATAGATTACCCCCACCTGTGAAGCAGAAACAGGCTTGGAACTGGCTTTGTTTTGTGGTATGGTTCAGTGTAATATTTGTAAAGCCAAGTCAAACCTTTCAGTGAGAGGAAGTTGTATGTGTATTGATAACCTCCCCTCCATGTCTAAATCAGAATTTAAATTTTACTTCTGCAGTAGAAACACTTCCCTATTGACAATTTATCTAAGGAGCTTCAGATATGTTTATATTACATTTTAGCCAAGCCCTGGAATAAAGAAACAGAAATGAATGCTGCATAAATAAAGAAAAGACAAGTTTATTTCAACAAGTAACTAGTTAAGCATCTGACTAAAATGTGAAGGATGTCCTGGGAGGAAGGAGGGGGAGAGAAAGAAAAGGAGGGGGAGAGAAAGAAAAGGAGGGGGAAAAGAAGTTTCATTCATAAACTGTAATTTATATACTTTCATTTGGCATAATGCTTTCTAAAAATCTAACCAGTCTCCTGCAAGGAAGAAAGCAGAAGGGAAATATGTTTTGATAATATTGCTTCAAACTTAAGTGTTGGATTTTGTTATTTAAAAAACAAACAATTTAATTTCAGCAGAAAATTGCTCTCCATTTTTTCCACACCTATGATCACGGTCTGAGATGTATAAAGTCAGTCCCCTGAGTGTCAAACACAGACAGTCCTTGAAAGGTCTCTGTCCCCTTTCTAAACTCCCTGTCACCAAAATCTTCTGGAGACACTTTGCTACATTCTCTGCCACACAGCACCTTTTCCTCTTTTTTTTTACTAATATTCAGACACTCCTTGAGGAGGTATCATGAAAAGAAAAATAATTTTTTCTTACCTAGCTGCTTTAATGGTTGAGCAAATTCTAGCCAGCAAACACTCCAGTCCCTATATGGGACTTTTGAGAAGTTTCAAAATAAAATAGGTGTATTATTTATTCCCTGAAACTCTAGGACAGACAGTAAGATAAAACAGATGACAGTAAAATCTGGAAAGTTATTTTTAAATACTTCCCTTGCCTAAACTCAGATACATGAGAAGAGAGAAAGTAGGCTACGAATTTCCCCAAGTAAATTCTACTGGCTTTGCCACTTCTTAAATAAGGAGTACGCCAGTCATTCCTCTTACCTTTATACATAGGTAAGAAGTAGCAACCTTACAAAACCTTCTTTCTAAACCTCTGTCATCTGTGGAAAGCAGCACCACCATGAACTGAAAATTACCATCTTACGTGTTTATCCCTGAGCAAAGCTTTCTTTCAAGTAAAAAACCCAAACCAAACAGACACACCCCACCCCCCGCCCAAAAAAAAACCCCACAGTAATTCTTTAAAAATTGTTAGCAGAGTAACATATTATCCTCATTCTATATACGAAGAACCTACTTCTCTATAGAATTGTGACTGAGTAGGACAAACAACAGCCATGTGCACCATGTACACTCACCTAAATAAGATGGGTGGGTACTTTATTTCTACAGAAGGTAGAACACACAAATACTTTTATTAAGGAATTTAATGGTTGAAAAAGGGGTCAGATCTGACATTCAGGACAGCCAGTCGGAAACGAACTATCAGTTATTGCTGGCCTCACTGTTCACTGAGAATGTCGGACTCGAGAGCAGCAGAGGCTGCTACAAGCTACAGTCTCCAAGCTACTGGCTGAAGCTCACCTGATCTCCTACACTACGTAATTCTAACTTACTCCGTATGGGATGGCAGGGCACAGTGTCCCATCTACAGTACAAGTAACTACCTTTGCAAACAAGAAATTTGGATAAAACAAATCACTAGGATGTATACAAGACCTATTTTATATATTTACATTTTTAAAAGTCCTTAACATAACAACTAGGACATAGATGGGAAACACTGGCTGAAATTGCTACAACCATATGCAAAGAGTTCAGATTATGTGAATCACATCACTTCTATGGTAGGCCATGCATGTAGATTATAATCAGGGGGAAAAAAAAGACGGAATTAAGAAATAATTTTGATTGCAGAATATGCCAAAAGACCAAACCATACACACTGGAAAACAATGTGATAAAGCACAAAAATTGGAGAAGGAAACGGAAATCTGTTTGAACTCAATTGTCTCAAGTCCTGCCCAGTCATTCTTGATTACAGCTTGCCATCAGGAAGTCCTGTCCATTAAAGTGTCAGACCATTAAGAATGTAGTTTATGTAATTCCCCTTCTAGAACAGCTGCCAACATAGAAAACCTCTTCAGATAAAAACATTTTAATTAAAAAACATATTTTGAATTTCACAGAAACCTTCACTTAGAAAGACATAAAATTTATTCCATAGCATAATTCCGAACGGCTAATAGATATTTGACATGCTTTGATTCACTGTCAGAAAGCTGTTCTCATGCAAAAGCAGTTTAAAAGAATATAAAGGATAAATATATTTCATCTGTCCATAATCTAGAACATGCTCAACAAATTTATGATTGATATTATTTCCAAAAAGACAGTGTCAGAAGCCAGCAGCTTCTGCAGAGTTCTCTTGCTGAGCACAACCCAAGGTTGTTTAAGCACTGCCCTTCCCCCCCCCCTTATTCTTTCCTTATGCAGGAAAGAGGGCAATTCCAGCTCCCAGTAGAAAGAGGAAAAGACTTTTCCTCATTATCCTCATTATGCTCATTATCCTCAATTATCCTCATTAATGTCAAACTGATACCTTTCCTGAGTAAATGCAAAAACTAATGAATACTGGCAGCTTTGCTGTAAAAAGCTATTTTGGAAAAAGACTCTGGAAGCATCAGTTATAAAGTAACCAGTAACTTCAAATCATGTACCAGCTAAGAAAGGGAAAAGAAAAAGAAGAAAAAAAAACCACACCAAAAAACCTCAACAAACCAACCAACAAAACCCAAAACACCCCCCACAAAAAAAAAAAAAAAAAAAAAAAAACCCAAAAAAAAAAAAAAAAACCCACAAACACAAAACACAACAACAAAAACCCCAAAACTATTTGAAAAAATATATAAAGAAACTAAGTGAATTTCTTTTAATATGCTCCATATAAGCACATTAATATTTCAGATGAAAAATATTTCTACAAATTAAAGGTCAAAACATTACATTAGCCCAGACTGGGTTCATTTAAAGAGCATTTTCACATCTTTGTAAGTAACTTCCTAGTGAAGTACTCAAATATTGTACTAGTATTTCTGATATGGAGGTATGGTTTGAAAATTAAAGCATTAGGTATACAACACAAGGATTAAAAAAAGAGAATAAACAAATACATTTGAGTATTGGAATATGCTCAAACATATATAAATCAGGGTTAGAGTGTCACACATTAAGTATCAATTTCAGGAAAGAAAAACTATTCTACTCTCCAATTCTGCCAGTTTTGCCTAGTAATCCTCCATGTGAACATAGGAGCTGAAAAGGGAAATAAATTGCTGAAGATTAACTCAATCTGTCATGTTTGGCACAAGTATGTGGGAGGTATCAACACCGAGAAGTCAAAACAAAACAACAAAACCCTATTTTTTGTACATCCAGGTAACTACCTAACTGTCAAGAAAAAAAAAAATCTTATCTGAACATATTCCCTAAAGTTTTCTGCCCTGCACTGAGTGCATCAGCTCTTCTCAAAATTCTGCTCTGATGGGTTTCAGTCCCCAGTTCAACTAACCAAAGAGCTGGCACATAGGAGAGGTTGATTATTTTTCAACTAGAGCATAAAGTTCCTTATGATGGCACACATATATCTTACAATGTTGCTGTAAATTCTCTGGTTTCAAATTAGCTGTAGTTGCCTGTATTTTTCTGTTTACCAAATGTACCCTTCTGAAACAAATGTTTTCATTCACCAAACCCCACAGAAAAACAGCAATGTCAGCTGTTAAGTTGGTGATGGTCTGGGATGTCTATTTTCAATTTTTCTCGGGGAAAAAAGTTTGATGAATATGAAAATTAGCAAATAACTAGAAGATTCAGGATTGTTCACCGGGTCACTGAGGCAAATTTATTGTGCTTCTGTGGTTAGTGTGGGAACTGTAATTTGAGGTTCCTCACCACTTTTTGTGTCTTTAACAGCATAAGGTAGTGCTGAGTTCCCATAAAGCCCTAGTTAACAATATTTTTTAACAAGTAAGTCTGAGACACTTGTATTTCTGTGCTAACTGCAAATAAACATAAACTCAACTAGCAAGAATCTGAAGTTGTGCAAGAAACTAAGAAAACAAACTGGAAAAACAGACAACAGGGCTTTGTCTTCAGAGAACGAGTGAGGGCACAGCACAAACCTGGTGAAAAAATCTCATGTAGCATGCAGACATAGCTCGCACTGGAACTGGACCTCTGTAAGAAGACAATACTAAGTGCCATGCAGTGCTATTCTTAGCCACCATAAACACACTGAGCTGTCAGTTAACAGCTTCTTTGTCAGTTCCAGGGGAGGAAGACTAGTCACATCTGAAATAAATATAGGTTATCATATGCTTGTCCATGGAACTCCAAAATACATGGCTAAATTGGCCGTTTAAAAGGTTTGAGCTATGTGCTTTGGAATTCAAAGAAATAAGAAAAAGCCTTTTGCTCCTACCTCCCTCAACTTTCATTTTCACTTTTTAACTAATTCTAATTTACTTCAGAAAGTAGTTTGCTTTCTCCACAACAAGAACCTTTATCGGGTTTCAATACATTCTTATAAGCTCTAAAAGGCACTGCAGAGAACTAACAGAGACGCACAGACCGGTATAAAGGAGACGGTCTGGCTGTGGAGGCACCAGGGGAAGCAGGGCTCTCGGCATGGCCTGCGTGAACAGCACGTGAGTGAGCAGCATGGAGACCCCCCGCACATCTACCTTCAGCTTCACAACACACCCAGATCTGGAGACAAAGAACCATGGCAACTCCTAAGGGCTCATAGAGGTGGGAAAGGATGGAGACACTGATCACTGTCAGCTCCAAAATCACATACCCAAAATCTGTTGGCAACCAAAGAGGAACCCAGGACATGTGGACAACGTGTCACCTGGCATCCTTACCTCTTGTACCACGGCCATGGATTCCAGACCTAATAGGTGGACACAGGCATGGTGGTGCCTTTTTGTTGGACAGACACCTTGAACACCCCTGCCCCGGTGCCTGGCTGCGGGCAGACCCCTTGGACACACACTCTAGGGCTTGAGAGACTGTGAGAGCAAGCAAAAACCCCTTTTTCCCCTTGGTTCCTATTTAAAGTAACATCTCCTTTCCCTCTTACAAGGTGTCACATTTACATTCTGCTACTCGGTTTATACAATGTTGCAGCAGTATTTCCTACACTGTTTTCTGTTAAGACTTAAACAGTGGGATTCACATTCTTGCAGTAAGACACAGAAAATATCCACAGCCTATCAGCAAAGTAACAGAGACACTCGCCTACAAAATGAAGTATGGTAAAATATGTTCTGAAGTCTTACATGCTGATGGGCAGCAGCAATAAAAATATGTTTATATACAAAACCATATTTTAAAGAGAGTAGTCTGTAAGGAGTTAGGACAACCGTATCACAGCTACATTCAGAACTGTAATCCTTTGAATACTACCAGGTTTCGAGGCTTGAAAAGTAACTAAGCATCTAACTGTATGCACTGACAACAACTATGGCTTGGCTGTTAATGACAGGAACAGTATTTGGGTGATATTCAGAAAACTGTACAATTTACCACAAACATAAAAAGAAGAAAAGAAGAAATATACTGGAAGAAAGATATGAAACTATTAAGATTCTGCTTTAAAAATTCTCTAACGTCAGGCGCTTTTCAGGAACAGAGGGTGAAATGCCCTAGGTAGAAGATATCACAAAGAAAATGTTTGTATAATCCATAATACTCTTTACCATGGCTACATGAAGAAAAGAAAAAAAAAAAATACAGTCGCTTCAGTTACCAACCAGAATTAGCAGCATTGGCTGGCTATCTGTGCTATCTCCCAAGCTGCAATATATAAATATATTGGTATCATTATTTTGAAAATGGAGCAATATGTGCTTCATTCTTGCTCAGGTATACTATTACCAAAATTATTTTTATGTGCTGCCCAGCTATTCCCACTCAGGCCTGGAAATCTCAGCTTCCCTGGTCAAGGTTTTGGGCCTCAAGCTTCCTCAGTATATCAAAATTACACAAGCAAAATCTGTACGCATCCTAAGAAAGCATTACCTCATTAATCATTCTATGGCAATAAAACACAGATGAGATTAACAACTGAAGAACTTTTGAGGGGGACAGACGCAGAGAGCAGGGATGCGGCCCGGCTGCGGTGGGACTGTGCAGGGATCGCAGCGCTCAGTGGGGGGTCAGGGCCTCAAGCAGGGAGCACTCACGTCCTGACACCTGGAAGGGGACCAACACAAACCACAAAAAGATAACGAGCTCCGGCCACTGCTGAGTTACTCTCAGCCACTGACCTGGAAATCCAAGTTTCACATCCCAAACCCATCACTCGCCTTTTTGGCTGATGATTTAAGTTTGTACGGTCATGTATTGACAACACCATAAAATACCAAGCTGTTTTAAACATGCTATAAAATCCCACTTAACTTCTGAGCCAATCATAAGTTTGCTAGACCCACAGAAGAAAGAAACTCTGGTTTTCCTCCTCTGCAGATGGAGAACGGGAGGCAGTCTGATCAGCAATGCACTGCTACACCACAACCACAACTCAAGGGGAGGAGTAGTGTTTAATCACCAGAAATAAGGTATCAATACCCTGCTAAACTGGCTGTGTTTAGCAAGAAGCACAGGACAGGCAAATAGAGGAAACTCAAGGGAAATCTATCAGGTTTTTTTCCTAATTGTAGACATTAATGAAAACTTGCAACCCTTCACAAGGCTCTGCCAACTCAATGGAGTCAAAGTGCAGACCACATCCAAGCAAACATCTTCAAGTTAGCAAGACAGACCAGTATGTTTAAAGGGTAGAAACAGCCCATCTCCCTCTCACAAGATGTTTTTAGGTAAGATACGTGCAAAGCACACACAGATTACAGTGCCATTAACTGAGAGGGTTAACTTAGGCCTAACCCACAGCTTCTGGGTAGTTTTTGGAATCAAGGATTGAGGCTCCCAAGAATTATAAACCTGTAGAGAAAAACCTGTCAAGATGGTACAGCGGCTCTTTCACACCTTCACGGGTCTCTGTCACCTCCCCCAGTCCCCAAATAGCTAGAGCTATCCAATATTCATGATCACTTTTTGGCAGTCAGTCTCCATAACCTGAGTCTTAAAACTGCAAATATAAAATGAAACTGAATGATTCTCAAGGACTTGACAATATTTTTCTCAGCACCATTACTGTAAATGGTCTTAGAAGTTAAAAAATACAGAAGAGACATAAAAGCTTGAGAAACAACTTTAAAGAAGTGCAAGAATATATCTAAGAAACCAGTATCTAAATCAAAATTAATGGAGGAATTAATACTTCCTCACTTCAGGTCATCAGAATAAGCAGTGCATACTATTTGCATCTCCAGGAAGGCACGATTTTGGCACCGCAAGATTCAGTTTTAGTGAGGCCGAACTGCAGCTCAATACACTTCAAAAAATTTTCATGCTCAGTGGTGGCATAATTCACATCTTTAACCACATTTTAGATACTGAAATCCTGCAGGCTCACTTCCAAAAATACAGAACCAATGTCTGCGCTCTCCCTAGGGCCCTCCCAGGCCCTGTCCTGCCATCCTCTCCCCTACTTGATCAAACAAGTTATCTTCTTGTTTCCCTTATCCTCTCCAAGATGAACACTGTTTTTCCAGGTGCAGTATCCCCTTCAGGGATAATGTGGCCATAAAAAAGAGGCACAAACTATAAATTAAAAATAAGTAAGTAAAAATTATGCAAACCATTGAACAGCACTACAGTGACAGACATGAGGAAAATATAACAGTGGAATCACTTTCTTTTTGGTCACCTTTTGCCATATTTGTGAAACCTGGTTTCGCTTGTATTGCTTTGCTTAACATAACTCTTTCAGAAATAGCAATATATTTTTACTTTCTTTCCTGTGGAGGAATAATTATAGCTTGCAGTACTGTTTAAGAGCTTTTAAAATTAGGGGGGGCACGAGGCATGACAAGACTCCAAAATCTTTCTCATCCATGCACTTCTGCTAGGGAATCTGTAAATTTTTGAGTCCTCCTTCGTCTTTTACTATCCTGGTAACTTCTGAAAAGAGAGAGAGGTTCAAAGATAAGAATACCCCTACAAGCAGAACAACGCACGACTCCATCTTAATATCCCAGATCAGTCTATCATGGGTTTCTGGCCACAGTGCCTCAAACAGCTATCAAAAAAACCGTTTGAACTTCTCAGAGAAACCTCAGTACATCTGAGTTAGCTTCATTCTTTCTTTGCTGTCATAAAAACGAAGTACCAGTTACCAGCCTGTCTTTTTTCCAGGCCAAGACCTCATTTGTAGCTGAAAGAACAGTAGAAATCTGGTGATATTTGGCCCAAGTGCTATGTCCTGATGACAGCAGGCAGAAACAAGATGTTAGAGAGAAAAAGGAGGCAGGTTTCCACTGAGATGTCAAGACACTCCAAGCCTAACATTGGCTGCACTAAAAGCAGCTGAGCTGTTACCAACCAGTGACCCTGGTGCACAGGCGCCCTCGCAAACATCGCAGTTCTAGTTAGGCACTGTGAGCAAAGGAAGCAACTGGGGATGATTAAAAGCAGCAAAAGGAAGAAAATCAACAATCCCTAAGGCTACTTACGCTGCTTTGATAGCATTGTGAATGTAACAATCCTCACCAATATCCATTAATTACTTAGCATTGCTTTGCAAGGGTTTAAGGCATTCCTACATCCTTCTGGACCAGCATTCTAGTCTGTAGCAATTGTGTACAATGGAGACTTAAAAAAGTAGTTGAAAATACCCCCAAATCACATGCCAACTGTGCCCATTGGTCAGAACCAGACGTTTATATTTCCCAAGCTGTGCTTTCCTAAGAGCTCTTTGAGAAATTAATTACTTCTAGAACTTGAAGTAATGCTTGAGCAAGAAACCTACAAATATTAATGTTTTAAATGAAAATTTTCATTTAGAAGCTTGAAATGGTTGAGTTTTTTCAACTCTTAGTGGCCTATTTCTGAGGCTGTGTAAATTTGAACAAAAGTACTCTTTCACCTCTTTGGATTTTCAAATTCTCGATTCTTAAGAGAAGAAAGAGAAAAGGTAAAGAGTGATAAAAAAATGTTTACGTGCCTGTTGTTCTCTACCACTATTTGAAAGCATTATATATTCATTAGTAGTATTTATTCTAAACTGAGTAGAATCTATCCTACATATACTGCTTTTCTTGATTGTCCCAACTATACCTACCCCGGGCATCAAATCTAAAATCTCATTAAAATCGTTAGTCATAAAACATGTAATTCTGTAACTAGACTGAAACATTCTCCACCTCTAGCTTTTTGACCATCACCGTATTTTAAATATTTCTTGATCAGTCCATAAAAACTCCTAAATTTGTGTAATGAAGAATTATCAATGCAAAGTCAATGATATAAAGTTTATTTCTTTCTATACCTTAATTTTTCAATAATATTCAAGTAATATACAAATTAATTAAAGCAATTCTTTGCCTTAACATTTTATTTTCTTCTGTTACTGCGGCTTGGCAGACTATTATACAAATCATATTTCAGTAAAATCCCTTCAGATTTCTCACAGAAAGTAGTTTCTACCAGACCTACTAACATAAACCTTTGCTTGTGACATGCACACAGGCAACTGGGAACAGAGTTCAAACACAATTCATATTTACTGCAGTGTGGTCCAGTGCTTTTTAGGTTCCGAGTGCCCCTTTTGATTTAGAATGGCCTTTTCTTCTTTAAGTTTAAATGCACCTTTTATTTTGCACTGTACCTAACATAATTTAAAAGCTCCCTTTGACTAGCATCATTACTCTTTGTAGAGGAATGAGGAAGCATATTTCTTTCTATACAGGGAAAAACTTGTAACTACATGCAAACAGGATATAATACAGCAAACAACAGTTTTGCTCCACAGAGCATTCTAAAGTTGGCAGACACCTTTCTAAATAAATACATACTGTTTTGTCAGTGATCTTTTAAATGCTATTAAATCTCTAGTGTCTGAACCTTTCCCCTTCAAATACAAAAGCGCCAGGGCTAGACTTTAAAGAAAAAAAACAAGTCAGCAGAAATGGGGTATTTGATATGGGTTGTTGCAATCAGTTTAGCTGGAACTTTCCTGAAGTCCATGCAGAGCATGCAGTTTATTCTACCAACAGTAGCTGACAGAGGGGTTTGCATTTGAGCACTGTCTCCTTTCAGTAGCATTCTCTTCTGCAATTTGAATCATTACAGAATCTAGTTATGGGTTTAGCAAAAAGCATATTGCTTTAATAGAAAGAACGCCCCAAAAGAAAGCTCATTCTAGCATATCTATGACTGGTGACGATAAATAATGTATATCCCAACACGTAATGTACTTAATACAATGCAGGCATCTTATTTAAAAATTAATATGAAGAATCTCCCACATGACAATCTTAAAAAAAAAAAAAAAAAAAAAAAAAAAAAAAAAATCAACAACAATCACAGTCCAAGGTTTTCAATGCTGATGGGCAGAGAAGTCCAGAGAAAGGCCCAAAACATTATCCTTATCTACTTATGACTGCTAAAAATCTGGTTACATATTGAGAGAGGTGATTCTGCCCCTCTACTCTGCTCTTGTGAGACCCCACCTGGAGTTCTGTGTTCAGTTCTGCAGTCCTCAGCACAGGAAAGACATGGACCTGTTGGAGCGGGTCCCGAGGAGGACCATGGAGATGATCCGAGGGCTGGAGCACCTCTCCTCTGAAGACAGGCTGGGGTTGTTCATTCTGGAGAAGGCTCCAGGGAGATCTAATTGCAGCCTTCCAGTACCTGAAGGGGACCTACAGAAAGCTGGGGAGGGGCTCTTTGTCAGAGAGTGCAGTGACAGAACGAGAGGGAGCAATCTGAAGTTGAAAGAGGGCAGATTTACATTAGGTATTAGGAAGAAATTCTTCACTGTGAGGTGGTGAGGCACTGGAACAGGCTGCCCAGAGAAGTTGTTGATGCCTCCTTCCTGGAAGTGTTTAAGGCCAGGCTAGATAAGGCTATGGGAAACCTAATCTAGAGGAGGGTGTCCCTGCCCAGGGGATAGATGATTTTTAAGGTCCCTTCCAACCCAAACAATTCTATGAATCTATATATTTCCCTAATGAGCATCCATGCCCTTACATCCAATCTACATGTTACAGACCGTAGGCATCAAACTGTAAGGCAGGGAAAAAGTATACAGGTAGGTATGAATGTTTAGCAACAGTGAAAGCTAGACCAACCCCAAAATACCCCCAAAATAATCATACAACTTCAGTCATGCAGAAGAAAAAGAAAAAAAAAAAAAAAAAAGAAAATATAAAGAAGGCTTCTATGCAACACATAAGAGGAAGGCTCAATGATCCAGCTGAGCTGACACCCCCACAACATGCCCACCAAAAGAGGCAGTCAGCCTCTCACTGCCAGGCAGGTCATCCTGCCCCCACATCCACCCTCCTTGCCTTGAGATGATTCAGTTGAGTAATTCAACAACAACAAAAAAATTCTCCATCTTCCCCAAGAAAGTTTCCGCTGATGTAATGACCCAAAACAGCTCACTAGAAGGATGACACAAGTGCTGCAGTTGGCAGGTGAAAAGGTAACAAGGATGCACTGCTGGGGGCAAAGCCACCACTTCTGGCAAAAGTGATGAGCTCAGCCATCTTACGAAACTTCCTTCATCTTCATCCTGCTCACCCGACCCACATCTAATAGAGTAGGACTGAAAAAGTCTGTCAGCTTCAGAACTTTCAGTGACATATACTGCATATTCTTCAGTTTCAGGGTGGTACATTGATTTGGCTGGTTTCAGTGATCTACTTATAGCCTAGTTGTCTTCTCCCAGCCTACATCCATTTATAGACCTTGTTATTTCAACCCTACTCTGACAGAAAAATAAAAAAATCTATCTTCTCTTTACATAGCAGATTTTACTACACAGAATGTTACTGGCATTTCATTTAATTGAATGTGTACCAACATACCATATATCATGAAATGCCTTGACTCATGATCTTATGTGGTCCAAGATGTACTGCCCAAATGGCCATCATTAAAGACCACCTAAGTTCATAAATAGGGTGAAATATGGAGGTTAGACTCTATAATACCTTTAAAAAAAAAAAAAAAAAAAAGGAGGGGGGGAGTGGAATTAGAAAATTTCACTTTTCTGTAACTCAAAATATTTTTGGAAGATATAATCATAAGGAAAAACTGGTGTCTCTGCAGAAAGTCTATGGAGTTTCAGCATACAAGATGACTGCGGTCATGATGTTTTGAAGCCAAGGTTACAATTAACAAAATGTTTCCTACAAAAAGACTGAACACATGATTATTTGGGATGTTTAATAATGGAGAAATAAAGTTAACACCATACTTAATATTGTACTTATTTAATAAGTACATGATACTGCGTGCGTGAGGTGCGAGCAGGTGGATGACCTGATCCGCATGGTGGCGGAGCTCAAGGAGGAGGTGGAGAGGTTGAGGGCCATCAGGGAGTGTGAGCAGGAGATAGACTTGTGGAGTAACTCCCTGAAGAGCCTCAAGGAGAGGTACCGTGGTGAGACACC
>KL287655.1:2640-14606 GCA_000699545.1 Podiceps cristatus | reverse complement strand
TAAACCACGACAAGTATCAAATGCTGCAGACAGTCTAGGAGTATGAACATAGAGTCTATATTTGGCTATATCAGTTAGGAGGTGCTTTTAATCTGTGTGCTAAACAAGGTAGGACTCCTGCAGAAACACTAGTGTGTGATTATCTAATTGGGAGATTATTAGTGTGCCCACAAAGGTTGAATTCAGTTTGCATCTATGCTTTTAACATGTTTGATTGACTTTGCAATTTCACTGTTCTTAAATTATGCTTCTTATAGAATCATAGAATCATAGAATGTTTTGGGTTGGAAGGGACCGCTAGCGGTCATCCCTGCAGTGAGCAGGGACACCATTACCCAGATCAGGTTGCTCAGAGCCCCGTCCAACCTGGTCTTGAATGTTTCCAGGGATGGGGCATCCACCACCTCTCTGGGCAACCTGTGCCAGTGCTTCACCACCCTCATTGTAAAGAATTTTTTCCTTACATCTAATCTTGTTGACAGCAAAACAGTCCTGCTGCAATTGTTGAGCTTTAGGATGTTTTTGTAAAAGGAAACATGACATTCATTTTCAATTTTTGAATACCTGTTAGAGAATCACAGAATCATAGAATGGTGGGGGTTGGAAAGGGCCTCTGGAGATCATCTAGGCCAGCCCCTGCTAGAGCAGGGTCACCCAGAGCAGGTCGCACAGGAACACGTCCAGGCGGGGTTTGAGTATCTCCAGAGCAGGAGACCCCGCACCTCTCTGGGCAGCCTGTGCCAGGGCGGTCACCCTCACAGGAAAGGGGTTTTTCCTCATGTTCAGATGGAGCTTCCCGTGTTCCAGCTTGTGCCTGTTGCCCCTTGTCCTGTCTCTGGGCACCACAGAAAAGAGTCTGGCCCCATCCTCTTGACACCCGCCCTTGAGATATTGATAAGCATTGATAAGGTCCCCTCTCAGCCTTTTCCTCCTGAGGCTGAACAGCCCCAGCTCCCTCAGCCTTTCCCCATAGCAGAGCTGTGCCAGGCCCCGCATCGCCTTAACAGCCCTCTGCTGGACTCTCTCCAGTAGCTCCCTGTTTCTCTTGAATTGGGGAGCCCAGAATTGGGCACGGGACTCCAGATGGGGCCTCACCAGGCCAGAGCAGAGAGGGAGGAGAACCTCCCTCGACCTGCTGGCCACGCTCTTAATGTACCCCAGGACACCGTTGGCCTCCCCAGCTGCAAGGGCACATGGCTGGCTCTTGGTTAGTTTGTCACCCACCAGGACTCCCAGATCCTTCTCCGCAGAGCTGCTTTCCAGCAGGTCAGCCCTAACCTGTGCCGGTGCCTGGGATTATTCCTCCCCAGCTGCAGGACCTTGCACTTGCCCATGTTGAACCTCATGAGGTTCCTCTCTGCCCAACATTCTAGCCTGTCCAGGTCTTGCTGAATGGCAGCGCAGCCTTCTGGATTATCAGCCACTCCTAGTTTCCTATCATCAGCAACCTTGCTGAGGGTACACTCTGTCCCTTCGTGCAGGTTACTGATTGAGCAAGACTGGGCCCAGTACCGACCCCTTGGGAGCACCACTAGCTACAGGCCTCCCCAGTGGAAGAAGCAGCAAGAGAAGGTGTTAGGCTGTCTCCGAGTATCCTGTGTGGTGGTGTAGTACCCTGACTTTTGATTGCTGGTGGGGTCAGCTCATCCCCAGGAACTAGGCAAAAGCAGGGGTTATTTAAACTGATGATGGAGTTGGAGGGGATTTTTGTGACTTTCTTAGAACATTTTGTTTTTGTTGAATGTTAATGGTACCCAACTTAACAGTGAAAGGTCGGTCATGGTGTGAAGTGAGATGCATCCAATTAGTTCTTATAATTGCATGATTTGCAGCTCGATTCCACTCACTCCTCTTTCTTTTTCTTAGTGTGGCCCTTGGCCACGTGCATACTCTGTCTTCATCATTTTGCGACAACACATATAGAGAGACATCTATTCTCTGCACTGCTGTATAAAAGAAGCAGCCTTGAATAAGGTGAAAGACCTTGGTAGATATTACAATTTTGTTATGAGTTTCTGAGCTCATTTTTTAAGAGGTACTCACTAGCTGCCCTATTTATGAATTTTACTTAAATATGTCAGGATTTTTAGCTGGTGACATAACTCATGGGACTTATTTAGAAGTACAGTGTTCTTATGCATAAAAAGAAGGTCAGCTATATGCATAGAGCCATTAGCAGATAAGCAGTATTTAGCTGTAGTGTTAACATTATGGAAATTATTTGTTTCAAGTGTATTTAACAATATTATCATTATTGATGTTGCAAAGACTGTTAAGTACTCCCTGGTTACAAACTTTGGTTTTAATGCTAATGTTATGAAATTCGTTGTTGTATTTGGAAATGCAAAGGCTATACTAAAACTTCAAGCATTACTCATTTTGAGATCTAAGATTAGGCCTATAGTAGTTTTTTCTTGGTTTTGTTTATACTTTAATTTTAGTCATCATGTCAGACATACCACATACTGTCAGACTTGTCTTCTGCTATCAAATTTTCTGCTTTAGGGTAGAGAATATTAAATTACTGAGTTCTTAAGATTGCTATGACTCTCTCCCTGCTCCCCATCTCTTGTTTAATGGACCCCTAAAACTTTTCAAATGGGGTATTTACTGGCTGCTTGAACAGTGTAGTAAGCACAAGTGTATAGATGGCTGCCTTAAATAGTACTTGCAGATTCCTTTGAGTTAGTCTGGACTCTCAAGAAACCTTCTGTTTGCTGTGGCTATGGAGGGAAATTATGTTACATGTCATGATTTTGTCTCAGCTTGCTGGCTTGCCATGTAATCCAATAATAGGATATAAAATGAATTTTCTTACTCTTCTCAGACACATAAACACTGTAAACTGACATTATGACCTGGATATGTAAATGTTTATAAAAGCAGGAAAGAACAGAAAAGGGTGATGAATCTCCCTAACGAAAGATGATGCTTCTATTCCAAGAAGCAGAGTGATAGCTGGTTGTAATGGGGACTTTGCACAGAAAATGGATCACAGAAACATCATTTAATATGCACCAAAGTGAGGACATAGTCCTCTAGAATTTTATTCTGTGGTGTTGAGAAGAAAGCCTGTTACCCTCCACAAATATAAAAATTAATTTTCAGAGATGCGATTCATCTTGATTGCTTCTCTTACATTGTTTTTTCCTTCTGAATGGGATTTCTCTCCTTCTGTTCCATGTTATATGAGAGATTTTGTGTTTATATACTACTTTTTCTGTGCAAAGCATCTCCTCATTCCTCTTCCCAGCTTTTACTAGGTCATATTCTTGTGCTTTCATGTTAATTAATTTTAAAAGGGTGACTTTATCTTCTTGATGCTTTTCAGGGGATAGCAAGTTAGAATATACAGAATTACAGAATCACAGAATGGCAGGGGTTGGAAGGGACCTCTGGAGACCATCTAGCCCAGCCCCTGCTAGAGCAGGGTCACCCAGAGCAGGTCGCACAGGAACGCGTCCAGGCGGGGTTTGAGTATCTCCAGCAAAGGAGCCCCACACCCGAGTATCTCCAGAGAAGGAGACCCCACACCTCTCTGGGCAGCCTGTGCCAGGGCTTGGTCACCCTCACAGGAAAGGGGTTTTCCCTCGTGTTCAGACAGAACCTCCTGTGTGCCAGTTTGTGCC
Organism: Podiceps cristatus; assembly: GCA_000699545.1. NCBI lineage: Eukaryota > Metazoa > Chordata > Aves > Podicipediformes > Podicipedidae > Podiceps > Podiceps cristatus. The sequence goes on along the minus strand of KL287655.1, from coordinate 10,977 downwards.
TGTTGCCCCTTGTCCTGTCTCTGGGCACCACAGAAAAGAGTCTGGCCCCATCCTCTTGGCACCCACCCTTGAGATATTGATAAGCACGGATGAGGTCCCCTCTCAGTCTTCCCTCCCCTTCCTCCCCATGTTGCCTGTTCCTTTTTCCACATTCTGTAGACTTCCTTCTTCCATTTGAGCGTTGCCAGAAGTTCCTTGATCATCCATGCGGGTTTCCTGTGTTGTTTACTTGATTTCTTACTCATGGGGATGCACCACTCTTGAGCTTGAAGGAAGTGATGCTTGAATATTACCGAGCTTTCTTGGACCCACCTACCTTCTAGACCCCTATCCCATGGGATTCCTCCAGGTAGGTCCTTGAAGAGGCCAAAGTCCTTGAAGATACCCGAAGGAGGGAAGAAGCAAGGGAGCAAGCTGGCTGACTCTGGTAGCGACATTGTTTCCCTTAGGGATAGCTGCCTTTGCTCCTGCTGTAGCATTGTGTTGCATCCAAGAGAAGAAAGCTGCTCTGTGCAGCCTGCTACCTGTAAAAGAGTGTTAGTCCTTGGAGACATGTTGCAAAGCTAGCGTTCTGGCAGAGAGAATATAGAAGCTATTTATTTTAAAGTTAAATAAAAGTCAGTACTGTGATGCATTATATACCATAAATTCTCCTTCCTACAGAATGCAATGACTTAGGTTCTCAGCCTAGTAACAGTGTGCTTATGTATTTCTGGTTGAACTACAGCATGTAATGATTTATATGGAGTACAAAATATTTGTATCCAAGTGAAGTAGGCCGACATTTGTATATTAGCCAAAGTGCTTCAAGAATCAAGTCTTATGAAAAAAAAATCTTTTATCAGCCATGAATAGAAATGAGACCTGATGATGGTACCTCAAGCCTCTTTATGCACAGCAGCCAACACAGAAGGCGTTCCACAAAGTGGATGGAAAATGTTAAAGAAATCACATTTTCTTTCCATGCAATTTCAGTAGCATAAATACAACCAAAATGTGTTTTTAAAGACTGTCTATGATGTCCAGTTATACATTCTATGTAATTTTAAAAAATTCTTATCATTCAGGAGTGCTTCTGTAAGCTACCCAAAGGACAAAGCAAAACCATTTATGTTCTGGCTTTATTATTTTATAATAGAACATTTATGATTTGCTTGCTAAACTGTATAACAGAGACTTTTCAGACAGTCCTTTGTAAAAACTTGTAATTCACATTAAACTCCAGATCTGTACATCACTTACTGTTTTAATCTTCTTCCTTGCTCTTTCAGATTAGCTGCTTTAGCACCCTTCTGTCTCTCCACATCCATCTTCAGAATTCTCTCTAATGATTTCTATTTCAATTAATTTTTAGGAACTTACTAGAACTTCTGTAGTTTATGAAAAACTCACTGTAAATGTTTAGGTTTCTTGCACCTTGAAGGCAGCATTCCAGATATTTGTGCTGATCTCTGTGATGCTTAGGAAAAGTCGAAAATCTATAGGATTGCAAGTCTCTCAGAGTTGTTGGTAAGGTATATATTTCAAAGAAATGCCTGCTATATATATCTCTTAAAGTATGTATACAACATAAAATTTTAATCCAAAATATTTTTAATCATTTTTGAAATCTGGATAGAAAGTGTCATTTAGGAATTTTACTTGAATATCTGCCCTTTTCACAGATCTTCGCTTTCTGTGTCATAAGCTATGGAGTACAGAATTCTCATGTGCTGGGCTTTGCTTCTGTGGAAAATTTTGCATTTCAAAGTGCTTTTGAACCATTTTGAAATATGGTATTTTTGATGCCCACAGTCCATCTTGTGGGCCTTTGTTGCCTTTGTAAATAAGAATCTGGCGTAGAACGATGCCAGATGTGTAGGGGACTTTTTGTTACAGCTCTTTGAAAAGTACCTTCTCCTTTGAGCCAGGAAAGGCTTCCCCAGGTCTGATGGGAGTTGTTTGCAGGTCAGTGGCTTTTCCAGCTGGCTGCCATGTGCTGCTGCTTGTCTTCCAGAACAAGGGGTGTTCACAAGTTAGTATCCACTGTAGCACACTCCTGAACTAAGCAGTACCACCTTTTTATTTTAAAGGTGGTTAAAAAAAAATTCCTTAATTCCATATGCCATCTGAAGCAGCTTCACAAGTTGTCATCATTTTTATCTCATCATTTGCTGTCCTAATGAGAGGAAGCTGTTTTGCAAAGTGTTTCTGTGGCTAACTTCACTGAAGTACTTCGAAACTCATGTTTAACAATGTAAATTTTGAACCTGTTCTTTAGTGAAGATCTTTCTGGGGGATTAATGTGCAGTGCAGAGTGTTGTGAGCAGGCTAGGCTATTGCTTCCATGCTCAGGTTTCAGCATCTGCTGCGAATTCAGGTTGCAATGAGGCATGCTTTGTCTCGTGATTGAATAGACCTGAAATGGCTGAGACAGATGCGTGGTCTTGTATCTCAAGAAATATTAGAGTATTGTATGATTTAAAAAGGGTCACTGAAATATCATTTGTTAAATGCTTCTAGTAGGTTACTCAAGCATGCAGTAATACCCTCAGTTTTAATTATGCTTAATTGCTGATTTATAGCCTTGTTTAATATATTAGAGCAGTTTCGTGGATGAGGGTGAGTGAGCCAAATACTCTGCATTAGAACTGCCTAGTTGTAAGCAGTATTCTCTGAATCTATAGGATTTGTAAATTGCTACCATTTCCTTTAAAATCATCAGTGCCTGAATGCTTGCTGAGTGATAGCATTGGAAGTATTTATAACTATGACATAGTTTTTGGATAAGTGATTTTCTAGAAGTTGAGTGCTAAAATTGCAAAATGCTATTAGAAGTGATACAGCACTAATTTTTAAAGGAAATGCTGCTTCCTGGAATAGTAATAAAGCAGACCAACTAACAAATACATATCCGGAGTCTCCTGACCGCTGTCAGCACAGTGTATTGCTAAAACTATGAGAATTATTGTTATTGTATATGTGAATGTCTTCTCTGATACAGACATCTGCTACTGTAGGCATTGTTTAACAAACTACCCATGCACATTTTAAGCAATATTTTGGGGCAGGTTTCTTAATTTGTAACTGAGCTGTGTAATTTTTAGCTGGAATCGTTTGCTAATTATGGAAAAATAATTTGTGGTTTTGGTGATTCATCACCTGTTAGCCAAAATGAGGTCCTGGGTAATTTGTTGCTCTATCACTAACATGCAGATTGTAACTGAATGACTATTTTTAAAAAGGAAAAATGTGCATAACACCCCGTTTTCAAATAGTGACCTTTTGACTGAGTAGGGGCCAGGCCAGCGATGTCAGAAAATCTGCTTTGTCACATGGAGCTGATGCTCCTTTTTTCCATAAAACTTCATTTTTTCCCAGCTCTGAAGAGTTGTAGTGCTGCCAGGAACAGCTGGGAGGGAGTCTCTTACCTTCTGCAGGCTCAGCTCTCTGCTCTCCATCTTGGATAAAGAAATAGCTACTGCCTCTGGGGATGAAAATCTCTTATAGGAGCTTTGCTTTGAGTGAGTGAAAGGAAATGAAAACAATTAAGGTCACAGCTGCTGGCTTTATTTCAGTCAAAAATAAATGAAGCCTAAATCTCTTTAGGCCAGCCTGGTGGGGAAGTCTTAGAGGTCTTTCCCATCCTTCATTACCTATGCCATGCTGTTCCTGTGGTAGCTCTCCCCTTATTTCAACGCAGGGTTGTTCCCCTCCTTTGCCCGAGCTGTGTATGTTCCTCCTGATGGAAATCTTGATCTAGCTGTTGCTCACCCAATCAAGATAGGCTGCTTCGCCTGCTCCTTACGGCCCTGCGTCTTCCGTATGGACCCCTGTGAAGTAATGGGGTTGTGCTTGAGAAGTGTAATGTCTGGCAAGCGTGCCTGAAGAAAATGGGGCGTGTTAGTAAATCCCTCAGAACAGCACACAGATGGGAAGAAGTGTTGGTGTCCGTGTGTGGGGGAAACCCACGGGAAAACAAAATGACAAGGGTAACTTTTTGAGGAGCTAAATGGCAGTATCATTTCTCTTAAATCTGTCCTCTGTGTGACCAAGACCACAAGGCGTTATTTAAAACTGTGTTTCATGGTATTTTTCTGTGGTAATATTGACTGTACTTCTTGTAGAGAGACTGTGCAGGTAGGCAACTGGAGAGAAAAAGCCAACCTCACTGTGATTTTTAAAATTAGTTTTATCTGTTAGGAGCGTGGAAGAGGAGGAGTGTGTCTGAGGTACTTGGCCCATGCTGATCTTGCTATGAGCATGCTGAGAAGGGAATACAAGCCAATATCTATTTGAAATAATCGCTAGTACTGCCACTGTTAATTTAAACTGGAGTTGCTGAAAGTGCTTTTCTTGTTTCCATGATCTCTGCATTGGGCAAAACTAATATTAGTTGATGTTTTGTTTACATTGACACTTTCTTATCTCTGAGTCAGTGCTAAAGTCCTCAAAACACCAGCTTTGTGGTGGCAACTTTCCACCAGGTTCACGGCAGATGGACCAGGTCTTGCAGAGCGTAAAAGGGCAGTATGTATTTCTGTCTCCATAGGGTTCTTGCTGCCTTGATGGAGAAATAATGCATATACCTCGTAACTTCGGGGGAAAAACTATTTTTGGAGTTATCCCTCTTCTGTCCTATATAGTGGTGTTGGCCTGTACTTCTGGGCGATATTCTTGTATTTGGCTTCTTTGTATCTCATTCATGCAGGGCAGGAGTCCTTCTGGTGAGGTCACAAATCCCAATGTCACTCTCAAACTTTTCTATTGCCCTTTGTTAAAGAAAAGATGAAAAAAAAAAGATAATACTGAAATACATATTAACAGCTACGTTAAGCCTTTCCATTTGAGGCTTGTTTACATTAAGATACACTGAAAGCCAAAATGTACTTCAGGCGTAGCTGTTGGCAGACCTTGTAATGCAGTAGGCACATGTGCTGCTGGAGTCTGTTACATTCCAGTCATGGGAAGTCACTGATCTGGGCGTGCAGAAATGGGTAGTTGTCAGTTTGCTTATGTATTTTGGAAATTACACGGTGACCTAGAATCATCTCTGCTAAAGAACAAATCTTTGTGAATTGTTGCTGTTACTTCCCGCGATTGAGCATGGGAAGAGGGCAGCTTCTAAGGAGTTCTGTGAAAGTTTACGTGTCCTGGCTCATGGATCAGTGCTGTATTTGCAAGACAGGTCTTCACTGTGTTTTCTGATGTCCTGTTTCTTGAGGTTTTCTCTTCAGGTTGAAATTTGAGATTCACTTGAATTAGATATGGGAAGTATATTTGCAGAATGAAGTTAAAATTTGGAGTATTTTCATGGTGTTTTCATTGCCATTTGTGGAGCAATGTTAGGGTCTCAGATAAAATACTAAGTGTTTTTATTTTTTATTTAACAGCCGTGGGTTATAGTAATTTGTTACTTTCTCTAGCTTTTGTGCCAATAGCTTCCCCAGCAATGTTGTCTGAAAAGTATAAATAAGTTCTTGTTTATATATTCATTTTTATCGGAGTCACAAAAAGCTGAAGCTTTTTAAAAATAAGTATACCATCTGGAATATATTTCTATGTATGCTACATGTCAGAATGGTGTGGTAACAAGAAAGTTATTTTACTGTCACTTCTGTATTGAATGCAAAAATTGAGTTTTGCTTAAGTGCATCTTTCAAAAGGCATCTCGCCTGGATCTGGAGACATGAAGAGATTCAAAGTCCACCACTACTAGTAACCTTTTCCAGTGGTTCAATTCATTTGTTCATGTTGCATTGAAGAGATGGGTATGGGATCGAAGAATAAAGACAGCAGAGGACATAATAAGAGCTCAGCAGCGGAGAATAAAGATATTCCAGCAAATATTCCTTTGGCCTTATTTTAGCATGCAGAAGAATGTGAGAAGAAAATGTGATACCGTTATGGAGGAGGTGAATGATACGTTATAACTTGGAAATGCAATGTGTAAATGCAAATTAAGGCAGCATTTAGCTTAGGGACACTTTGCTACTGAATGTTACCAAATGTTGGAAGTAATTTTGAAGGCATCCCATAGTTCCTTAGGTATGGAAAAGATGGTGTGGGCGTTGAAGGCTGAGTATTTTGACTGACTGAACTTGAGTCAAATTTCTGCTCCTTGCTGGTTAAGTATTATAATTAGGTTAACAAGGCAATCCTTAAAAGAAAAAGAAAACTTCTATGTACTGTGTCGCAGGTAATTTTTCTTTCTTTGGTTGCAAGATCAGAATTTACTCTATGCCAAATAAGTGTTATGTTTTCATTAGCCAATTTTGTTCTTGAGGCTCTACTTTCACAATCCTTTTTTAATGTAGGAAATTTAAAGCATAAATTACTTCAACTTCTCTCCATTTTCAAGAAGTATTTTATTCTTTTTAGTACAGCTGAATTTTTCAGTGGGTCATTGAAGCTAATCAATCTTGACATTTCTCTGTTATTGCTCATCTTTTATGCTTGGAAAAATAACATCTTCGTATTTTATTTTACCTCTGGACGCATTTTAAGCACTTATGAGCAATAATAGTCTTCTAAAACATTTTGTGATGTGAAGTAGAACAGCTGCTAATGATTAAAACTAAGACAGCTATAATGGAATATTTACTGGGTAAATTGAGAAGAGACTAACAAATAAATAGTGGTAGGAGAAATGTTAAATTCTAGTGGAAAAACACCGGAGAATTGAAATGTAATTTTAGGTTGAGTCTTTCTATCAAGTGTGAGCATCTCATTGAAACATAAGTGTTGGCATGTTTTCAAATTTTTTCTTTAGTTAATAGTTAAATAATAATAATAGTTAATAATAAATAGTTAATAATAAGAAGAATAATAGTTAAAAGGAATTTCAAATGATGCTGTTGTTTCATACTCACCTTCATGTATCATAAGTGCTGTGGTCTCTGAAATGGGTAGAGCAGTCCTGGCATCCACACTGTGCTAATATTGGGGTAAGTGGTAACTAATACAGTTAAAAACTGATCTCACTTGTCCTTTTTCTGTGGGTCTTCAGCTAGATGAATTTCTTGCCTGTGTGGCTGTACAGGCACCTCTGATTTCCTTTGCCTAGCATCATATTCTCTTGTATTGGAACTTCTTGACCATGATATCTACAAAGCCAGGCAATTCCTCAGATGCTTTCTTAAAAATAAGATGTAAATTTGAGGAGATCTTACTTTACATTATGATTTTGTGCCTGTCTGAATGTTAGGAGGGAATCTAGAAAAGGGCACGTTCTCTGCTGGTGCAAGACGTTGGCTACCAAGTTGATATGATTCACGGAGCAAATCATCTTGGGTGCCATTACACACAATTTACAGGACAAGCAGATGATCAGCCCCAGTCAAGATGGATTCATGAAGGGCAGGTCCTGCTTAATGAACCTGATCTCATGCTATGACAAGGTGACCTGCTTGGTGAATGAGGGAAAGGCTGTGGATGTTATTTACCTGAACTTCAGTAAAGCCTTCAATTCTGTTCCCCACAGCATTCTTGTGGAGAAACTGGTTGCCCATGGCTTGGACAGGTGTATACTCTCCTGGATCAAACGCAGTCTAGATGGCTGGGCCCAGAGAGTGGTGGTGAATGGTGTCAAATCCAGTTGGCAGCTGGTCACAAGTGGAGTTCCCCGGGGCTCAGTGTTGGGATCCAGTTGCGAGCTGGTCACAAGTGGAGTTCCCCGGGGCTCAGTGTTGGGGCCACTCCTGTTTAATATCTTTACTGATCATCTGGATGAGGGGATTGAATGCACCCTCAGTAAGTTTGCAGACAACACCAAGTTGGGTGGGAATGTTGATCTGCTTGAGGACAGGGAGGTGCTACAGAGGGACCTGGACAGGCTGGAGATGGGCCAAGGCCAATTGTATGAGCTTCAACAAGGCCAAGTGCCAAGTCCTGCACTTGGACCACAGCAACCCCAGGCAACGCTACGTGGTTGGGGAGGAGTGGCTGGGAAGCTGCCAGGCAGAAAAGGACCTGGGGGTGCTGGTCGACAGCCAGCTGAACATGAGCCACCCGTGTGCCCCGGGGGCCAAGAAGGCCAACGGCATCCTGGCCTGCATCAGGAACAGTATAACCAGCAGGGCTAGAGAAGGGATTGTCCCCCTGTACTTGGCACTGGTGAGGCCGCACCTTGAGTGCTGGGTTCAGTTTTGGGCACAGCAGTATGGGAAAGACATTGAGGTGCTGGAGAGGGTCCAGAGAAGGGCAACGAAGCTGGTGAAGGGTCTGGAGCCAAGTGCTGTGAGGAGCGGCTGAGGGAGCTGGGGTTGTTTAGGCTGGAGAAAAGGAGACTGAGGGGAGACCTTATTGCTCTCTACAACTACCTGAAAGGAGGTTGTAGCGGGGTGGGTGTGGGGGTCT
>KL287654.1:23005-33517 GCA_000699545.1 Podiceps cristatus | reverse complement strand
AGCGGGGAGGGAGCCGGGGGGTGGGGGGCAACGCGGTCCTCCCGCTTCCTCCCTCGGCGGGGCTTTGAGGGGCGTCTCGTTGCAGCCCCGGGACCCCCATTTCTGCTCGTCCGCCGTGCACATCGCGGGGAGGAGGGGAGCGCCCTCCTCTCCTCCTGCCCTCACTGGCGGGGGAACGTCCCTCGAGTGGTGTTTCCTAGAGGGAGGGGAAAGAAAGTGTTTTCTCTCTGTGCTCCGGGGTCACGGTGTCTTTTCTTTCTTTAAGTAGTTTTGACACCAGGTCTGTTCCGCACGCTCGGTACTAAAGTGGTGCCTCTTTCCTTCCTTCCATCAGAAACATGCGAGAACGTGGACTGTGGACCCGGGAAGAAATGTAAAATGAACAAGAAGAACAAACCTCGGTGTGTTTGTGCTCCGGATTGCTCTAATATCACTTGGAAGGGTCCCGTGTGTGGCTTAGATGGGAAAACCTACAGGAACGAGTGTGCCCTTCTCAAAGCCAGATGTAAAGAACAGCCCGAACTTGAAGTCCAATATCAGGGCAAATGCAAAAGTAGGTTTGCAAATCTAATCTGATCTCCCTCAAATGCCAAAGGGTGTGTGTCTTGAGTGTAGGGAGGAGGAGCTGTTGGTCGTACTTCCCACAGGAACCAGAGTGATGTTCCAAATGCTGGGAGACTTTAACTAAACCACATTCTACAGACAAGGATGTAGCTGGATTGAGAGTTCCCCATAGTCTAGCAGCACTTGTGTCCCACCAGCTACCCTGAGATGGGAAGTTTTTCTCCAGCAGCCCTTAAATGAGGAGAGCTTTGATCTGATCATTTGTTTCATTGTGTCACCCATTCACTCCTTGCTGGGGCTCTGGAATTTCCTATTAATCATTGTGTGTTTCTGTCTTCCTTTCAGAGACCTGTAGGGATGTTTTGTGCCCAGGCAGCTCCACATGTGTGGTTGACCAAACTAATAATGCCTACTGCGTGACATGTAATCGAATTTGCCCAGAGCCTACCTCCCCTGAACAGTACCTCTGCGGGAATGACGGCATAACTTACGCCAGCGCCTGCCACCTGAGGAAAGCTACCTGCCTGCTGGGCAGATCCATTGGATTAGCCTACGAAGGAAAATGCATCAGTAGGTATCTCAGTCGGAGGGGTACGGGCGGGGGGAGCTTCCCCGAATGGCTGTTTCAGAGAATTGTGTGTGCAATTGGGTGGATGTAGTTAGCGCTGGGGAGGAGGAGAGACTTCCAGCAGCCTGTCTTAGAGCTCCCCTTCATGAAAAGGAGAACCAGGGTGAGCTTTGCCCCAGAAAATATTGCAAAAGGGATGAGGCAGCAGACAGCCCTATCCTGCTTCTTTTGCTGTCCCTGTGGGTGCTGACATTAGTATCCGAGGGACAAGTACCCGTCATTAAATAGATGATGACACGGTTACAGTGTAACAAGGTCTCGATATTCAGTGGATCTGGATTCCTGGAAACAATTGTCTTCAAGTGGTCTTGGCAAAGCTTGCGTTAACTTAATTGGAAACATCTGATCACTTTTTCCTCTAAAGAAACATTGCAGAGTTTGGAGACAGTTGGTGGGTCAAGATAGGAAAATAATCTCGGTGCATCCTGACATTTTGTATTGTGATTTCCAGAAAGGACTGATAGTAAAGCATGTTAGGAGGAAGCGCCTTCAGGGCAGCCTCTGCTCCCCAAAACTGCTGGGGGAATTCAGGGAAGTCTCGGGCTGCTTTTAGTTGGCATAGGTTGAGGTGAATTCCCTTTCCAATCTTGTAGACAGCTACTCTGTGTGGGTTAGTTTAAAACTAATTGATTTAGAAATGCTGAATGTGTTGGCAAATTCTGCACTTACTGCTAATTTGGGGAGTTGAATTTCCACTGACATCAAACGGAGCAGGAAGGTCATGTACAACAAGCAAATGTAATTCTGTATTCCCAGGGCCAAGCTCTGCTGGCACAGCTGTCTTTCCTCCCCCACATATAGACAGGCAATGGTGTCCAAGGGACTACTTGCTTGAGCAAAATCAGCAAGTATCATCCCATCTACTGCATCTGAGCTTCATCTATTCACAGTTCACAGGGGAAAGGGAGTATTGGATTGTTTGTTGTTGCTTTTCTTTTTCCTTTGTCTTTCCACTTACCTCTAGTATCCTGTGTGTATGTTTTTAGAAGCCAAATCCTGTGAAGACATCCAGTGCAGTCCTGGGAAGAAATGCTTGTGGGATTTCAAGGTCGGGAGAGGTCGGTGCGCCCTCTGCGATGAGCTCTGCCCCGAAAGCAAGTCAGACGAGGCAGTCTGTGCCAGCGATAACACAACTTACCCAAGCGAGTGTGCCATGAAAGAGGCAGCCTGTTCCATGGGTCTGCTTCTAGAAGTAAAGCACTCTGGATCTTGCAACTGTAAGTGAGATTTTTAACTCTGCAGACACTTAAAGCTTCTGAAGGCAATCTCTAGGTAATGAAGACTTACACCTTTAAACATAAGAAAACTTGATTTAGAGATTCAACATATGGTACAGGTGCCATATAAGTATGTATCTGTCGCACACACACTTTGGTTACTGTCAAAATGCAATAGATCTCCAACAACCAGTTGGACTTCAAATCGGAGTTTTTTGGGGATATTCTGAGGACAAGCCATTCTGTCAGAAAGAGGTTGTCCCAGGTCTAGTGATTTTTTTTTTCCTGCTTTGTCTGCTCTCGTGTGCTTCGCTGATTGCTTTATTAACACCTGGACAAACTCTAACTCGATCCAAAAGAACAAGCTTAATGGTAGCACGTGGGCAACTGGTTTAGCACAGTTGCCTCCACTAACTCTGAACGAAGGACACACAGCAGTTAAACCTAGAACACAAGAGCGCTTTCCATTTGATTTCAGGAATCTGCCAATAAAACCTGAGCCATTGATTCTTCAGAACTTTCTGCAGTTATGACTTCATAGATTATGTATAAAAAACCTTATTGCATAACAGCAGATGCCAAAGAGCATCTTACTACAAGTGGCATAAAATGCAACGCTGTATTATGGCTGTTCAGAGGGCTTTGAAAACATGCACTGAGCTGCTTCTGCGCTGTTGTTGTCCTTATTTAAACAACAGCTCCCCTGTATTCCCCCATTTAGCCATTAATGAAGACCCAGAAGATGAAGAGGAAGATGAAGACCAGGACTACAGCTTTCCTATATCTTCCATTCTAGAGTGGTAAAAACCTCCATCACTATTGGAACAGCCATTGGGCACAAAATCAATGTCCATACTGTAAATAAGTGTATGCTTATTTATTTTGGGGAGAAAAAAAAAAGTATACATATAGTTGAGTCTCGTAGACATTTATTTATACTGTGTCATGTTTTATAATTTATACATAAAATGTCTGGTTGACTGTACACCTTGTTTTTTGAAGAAATTTATTCGTTACGGGAAGAGCAGTGTTATTTATTGTGAGGTCTCTTGCTTGTAAAGTAAAGTTTTCTTTTTTCTTGTAAACTATGAAAGTCCATTCCTTAGAGCTTACCCACACGATCTCATCTCTTTGTTTCACTGGTGTTAACTCCCTTTCACTTTAACAAACTTGCATGTCAGTTTCTGTTATGTTTATTTATTGGATTTTCTTCTTGCTGGTTCTGTACATAAAAGATCCCTCGGGTTTTTGTTTACAAGGAATCTTGACTGACCAAAAGGCGTTGTAACTGACTTAAGTATACTTCCAGGGTGCAGTGAGGCGATCTTTAAGGAAACTTCTTCCACTTCACTTTTCTCTGCTTCTGATTACATCATGTACTCAATGTGCTGAGTGTGTACACTGTACTATACAAATTCCAGACCCAAAGAAATCGGATTATGAAGGTTGTTAATAGCTACAGGGCTAACTGTAATAAGAATAAAGGTTTTATTTTATTTGTATTGTTTTATTTTTTGTAACATTCACAAGTGTTTTATCAGGTGTTTCCTTTAAGATGGTCTTGCAGTACCACTTTCAAAGTTTTCTTTTCCCAATCAGTGTGTCACTAAAAGTTATATCAAAGCTTTATCAGTTCAAGTTTCTTGCTTTTCATAATACTTTTTTTCTGATGCAATTTTATATTTTCAAACATGGCGAGTTAAATATAAATTCATTTAAATATATAGTTTTGTACTTTTCTACCATGTAAATGTGCAATGTATATAAAAGTTATAATGTGTATTTGTAAATAAATGATGAGTGAAAAAATAAAAAATGGAATTTTCCCTAGAGGCAGTCCTCAGTTTTTGGTTCTAAAGTGATCTGGTCCTCTGGTACAGAGAAGACATACTGGTGGTTAGGGGAAAGAAGGCTTGTGCGTGGCATAGCAGAGAAACACATTGGTCAAGGCCAAAGCTTTCAGCCGACATTAATTCAAGAAACCTTTTTTTTTTTTTTTTTTTGTTTTTCCCAGATAGGAAGAATGTCTCTAGTTCATTGGTTTTAATTAATTTTAAATCTAAGTATGGTGATGGAGAACAAGAGATTCAGCATTTTTGTTTCCCTCTCCATCCTCTAAATAAAAAGTCTGTCATTTCTTGGACATCTTTAACTTCCATATTTCTAGGAGGTTTTGAATATGCATTTGAAGTTTTGCTAAGCTTCAGACATATGTTACTGGGGTTGTGGTGGTATCATCATTTTAGTTGACCAATAGGAAAAACAAAACATGGCTTACTTGCCCAAATTCAAAATGTGTAACAGCACACCTCCCCCCCTCCCAATATAGCCAAAACCCCCCTACAAACCCTCAAAGAGCACATTATTACTTAGCAATTATTTTTTTCCCAAAAGGAAGGTTAATTCAGAAGTCTTTTTGGTGAACCAGTATTCAGACTGGACATACTTTTAAGAATAGATACTAATACAGTGAACTGAGGAAATGTAACTGCTATAAACACAGCATGGATCAAAATCCTTTTTTATGCTGTTCTCCCAGGTAAGGCTCCACTTATCAAAAATTTTTTTAAATACAAATCATATTTGAAGGCTGTTCCTGCTATAGTCTTCAGTATATTTTTTACTATAGAGTAAACTCTAATTTGTTATGGATTGTTTGGCATGATCCAAAGCAAATATAATTTATTCATCTATGAATACATAAAAATGACAAGCATGCATTTATAATATTGTATGCAACATAATAGGAAAAAAATCTGCCCTTCATTCTCCTGTGACTCCATTTAGATAAGTAGTGTCTTTGTAAAGAAGTACATGATGAGAGAAGCAAAGGGAGTAGGATTTTGGTCTCCTGAGGGAACAGAACCCAGAATAAAAGAGAAGGGCCAGGTGAACAGAGTGATAGAAAAAACCTATTGGAAAATCTCTTGAGGATCTAACAAACACGTGCCAGTGACACACACACAAAAAGTTTAACAGATTTGGAGAATATCAGGAGAGATTTTTCTCAAATTCAGACAGGTGCCAGCTACTTCATTTCCAACAAAACGACGCTAAAAGACTGGGTTTAATTGTAGATGTATTTACATGTCTTACAGAGAGGTTATAGCAGAACAGGATTTCTGGGTTCTAATTTTATGTCCTGCTGCTGGTTCACAAAATAACTTCAAGAGAGTCACTGACAGCCAAATTCAAACAAGCAGCAAAAAAGCCAGGAAGCTATATTTCTGCACGTACATGTAGGCAAAACGGCCACAAAAATCTACATCCAGGTTTTGCTGATAAAATTATCTAGAAGTTCTGCTACTGCATTTCCTATTGCTACTGTTATTTCTATGCAACTGAAAATCTTGAAATCTACCTTGCACCGAAGTCTGCCTGTGATGTACAGGTGAGGCACCTCCCTAGAGCCTTTATGAGGGAAGCACCTCCTGAGCACACCAGCCGTCATCAGCATCATACATCAGCCGTGTCATGGAGCACAACAGCCCCAGAGACACCTCCCAGAAACATGACCAGAGGTTGTGGCAGCATGACTGCCAACATTTTACATAATATCATACTTGTAGATAAGACACTTGTTCATGAAGTGGGAGATGCAGTGCCAGTCTCTTCCCGAGATCTTTCCCACATCTCCCAAGATTGCATCCACCACGGTCTCAAGGTGACGCTCAGGCTGGAGAACTGTCTGTCATGCCTGCTGAAGTCATACTTCTGTACTGGAGAGGAACCAAGATTCATTGAGAGAGGATAATTTGCAACCCTAATATGTGCTCCTTTTGAAGAGGAAGTCCCGGGTTCTTGCCCCAGGGGCTGCCTACACATTTTGCATTTGTAATTGAGTAACATACATAAGTAGTGCTTGAAGCAGGGGCCAGAATCCAGGTTGCCTTCCCTCCTCCTTGCCCCAGTAAGGGCCTCCATCTTTGATCTATGAAATCACGTTTAACTCTCTGCTTAAATCAAGATTACAAGTTTCATGTCTTCTATACTGAGTCACAGTTACAACAGGGGAGGCTTTACTTTTTTCAACCTCTCTTCCAGGCTTGTATATGGGAAAATTCCTGGGAAGTGGAATTCCCTCAGTCAAAGGAAGGTGCTGAATCCATTTTTGCTACCTCTTGTCCTTTTGTGTGTGTTCTTTGTTTTGTTTTGTGTGTGTTTTGCTTCCTCTCTTAATGCATAGGTTATCCTGGATGTTATTTAAATGAAGAAACAGAGATGTCTGGATCTCTAAATACAAGAAGGTCGTTTCCAGCTCTGAAACCATCTTGCACAAGCTCCTAAAACCAGAGGAGAACTAAATTTTCAGAAGTATCTTTCTCTTCAGTATTTTCTATTGTCTGACACACATATTCCCCTTGCTGTAAATCACATTCCTGAAAATCCTTGTTCACCATGGAGTATACTTCGATACTGAATCCCAGGCCTGTGAACTCCATTCATAAATGCAGGCACAGTAACGGAGTGGAGCGTGTATGTTTGAAAACAGAAACCCATATTTTGGCACTTAAGTAAAATCAGCTTAATTCCGAGAGTCCCAGCTTGTGGCATTTGAATGATAAGAATATTGCCTATAAAGCCCCGGTTCCCAAATGTATTTGCCTGTGCAATACATGCAAGTGAGTATACACAATTTTGATCACACTTGAATGCATTCCTGATAGCTGTATTCATATGACAGACTTAAGAACAGTATCAAGGACCTCTTCTGCACCTTTTACCTCTTTGCATGCTCTCTGCCTGCTAATACACCTCAACTAAAACTACATTCCAAACCTCTCAGCAAATTTCAAACAGCTGCCATTTCTTTTTTTTATGACATAAAAATGTTTCCTTCTTTCCCTCCAAATGTGAATCAGGAGAAATTAAATTTTAGTATGCAGTGCTGTTCTCTAGGCAGTGACATTTTACTATACAATGAATCATCAGCACAGAAACATCTGTATCTTATCCCTTTGAAGAACTAGGATTCCATGCATTCAGGTGAAGCATAACATTTGTACGTAGACCAAGGGGTTCACAAGGTATCAGATTTTAAACTCATAACTCCCTGAAGATAAGGCAATTACATCTTTTGTTTGATATTTCTGTAATTCCAAGGCATGCCTCACCCATTATGGCAGCATGAATTTTGCAGGTAGTATATGAGTATATGAGTTAACACAAGTTAACTCTTTAAATTTTTTTTTTTTTTTTTTGGATAGACGTACATAATGGACCCTAGCAGCTGGATTTTGCTGACACTCATTTGGGATCATATGTATAATTCACATTCATTTATTACTTTTAAACAATGTGGCCAATGAAATTATCACACAGTGGAAAAATATCACTCCCTCTCTACTCTGCACTAGCGAGGTCCCATCCAGAGTTCTGTGTCCAGTTCTGGGCTCCCCAGTTCAAGAAGGACAAGGAACTACTGGAGAGAGTCCAGCGGAGGGTTACAAAGATGATGAGGGACTGGAGCACCTCTGCTATGGGGAAAAGCTGAGGGAGCTGGGGCTGCTCAGCCTGAGGAAGACAAGGCTGAGAGGGGACCTCATCAACGCTTATAAATATCTCAAAGGCAGGTGTCAAGAGGATGGGGCCAGACTCTTTTCCATGGTGCCCAGCGACAGGACAAGTGGCAAAGGGCACAAGCTGCAACACAGGAAATTCCACCTGAATATGAGGTAAAGCTTCTTCACTGTGAGGGTGCCGGAGCACGGGCACAGGCTGCCCAGAGAGGTGTGGGGTCTCCTGCTCTGGAGAGATTCAAACCCGACTGGGCACGTTCCTGTGCCACCTGCTCTGGGTGACCCTGCTCTAGCAGGGAGGTAGGAATAGATGATCTCCAGAGGTCCCTTCCAGACCCTGCCATTCTGTGATTCTGTGACATGAAACCAAGGTTCAAGCCATAATTCAGATAACATAGTTCTTATTCAGATAACAGTGCTCCTATTGATCTTCTGCTGAGCTTCATGTATGTATGCTTCATTTTATTTTTCAATCACTTTGTATTTTAAGAGGCACTTAGAACTACAAGGATGATGTTGGTGGGTGGCCATTGTTAGAAACGCCTAGAAGACAGTAAAACATGCTACCATTTGGTTTCTGAATTAGAAGCATAGCTAAAAGAGGTCACAAGGCAAGACATGTAGGTAGCATGCAAGTCTTTGGACAATGCAGACAAAGGTGGCACTGATGACAAGTGAGCCCAGCAAAGGCTGAGGGGCTGCCACCTGTCCTGCAAGGGGAGTGTGGCGGATGGAGCTGCTTCTGCCTGGAGAAGGGAAGGCTTCAGGGGCACTTCAGAGCAGCCTTTCCCACCTGTGAGCACGTCACTGTGTAGACAGAGCCAGGCTCTTTGTAGCAGTAAATGGTAACAGGACAAGAGATAGCAGGCATAAATTGTACGAAGAGAAGTTCATGCTGGGTACAAGGGAAGTGTTTTTTCCCCATGAGGACAATCCAGATGATGCCTTCCAAACTGATTTATCTTATGATCCTATAAAGAGGTATGTCCGCTCACTTTTAAGACTTACAGACTCTAAAATCAGAAAGGAATGTCCAGTTAAAAAGAAACTATTCCCTCAAGAAACATTCAAGGAACTACCATATCACCATAGCTGTTAGCTGCAATTGTTTTTTAGGAATATAGAATATTCTTTCTTTAATATGTCTTTCCCTTCATGTTTCCCATAAATGCTATATTCCCATTGATTTTAGTGAAACTTTTTGCTGTCCAAGCAATGCCCTATCTATTCACTAGAATATTCATTTTGTGCTGAGTAGAATGTGTAGTGGAGAAAATGCTAGCAAACGCACAACAGTTTCTGTCTGTATTTTTAAGTGAAAACAAGTAAATAAGATGAAAGAATGAAGCAGTAAAAATGCAGTTCAAAACTACTGTATTGTTAAGATTTGCAATTTTTTTAAGGACTGACAATAATTCTCAAAGAGACAATAACTAGTACCAGCTAGATTGGTCAAGACAGCAAGAAAAGCAAAAAAAAAAAAAAGAAACCCCAAGGCAAGACACTTGGAAAAATAACGGATAATGCCCACTGGAGCAACTAAAAAGAGCCCTGCAGGGATGTTTCCCATAATCTTTTCCCACATACAGATGGTTTAGTCAGAGCAATTCAAATTCTTGTTTCAAATGGCGACTCCACCAAAACTGCAGAAAGCCTAAAATGCTTGGCATAAAAGATACACAAATATTGTGTATTTCCACATTTGGACTTCAACTTTAGAGAAATTAATTTTCATTCATTTTATGAGAAAGAAAAAAGGGACTGAGTCTATCTCTATAAAGATAGAGATCCAGAGCTCCAAATTTACACAGCCCGCAAGCTTGAGAGTTGCACTTCCCAACCCAGCATGCCTGGAAGCTGTGACAATTCGTTTATTAATCTCCCCGGCATTCTCCACTTACAGGCTTTGATGGAACTTCAGCCTTAATTGAAAGGCACTTGCCGCTGTCAGCAACCTAGCAAGCAGCACCACATGCGCTGACGGGGCAAAATCCAGCCAGAGCCCACAGCAGAAGCCCGATCAAAACCCTCATTTCCTATCTGGAAGAAAGGCCAGAACCTGAAGTGTTTAGTGCAGCTTTTGTACGGCAAAGGTAGTGTAACATATAGACTTGAGGACATACAGTGTCTTTGTCTGGATGTGTTTCACAGATATACTGCAAGTTAATAAATAGATATTTACCTCACACTGCAAAAAAATACATGGTGAAGTTTAGTATGGCCTGTTCTTGGTATTAATACCATTTTGTTGGTACATGCAGGTGGGTCATTGCAGTGCATTTTTGGAGTGACACATTCAGATATATACTTAGGACCTTAAGAACATTTGGGGGTATATCTTATTGCTCCCACTCACCACCACCCTAGTTCTCCCTAGTAATGAATCAATGAGGATCTAAAGAACTATTTTAGAAAAAAAAAAAAAAAAAGTGAGGGATTCCTACTTTATGAGATATGGGGGGTTTTTAATTATTATTTTTCTGTTTTTTCTCTTTCTTTTCAAAATGAGACAGCATATGGAAATCTTGGAGAAATGGAGAAGCAACAGAAAAGTGTCACAGCCAGGAAAATGAAAAAAAGAAAA
>KL287654.1:302-22954 GCA_000699545.1 Podiceps cristatus | reverse complement strand
AGCAGAGTAAGGGAAAGAGCACAAGACGAAAGAGAAATATGTTATGCTAAAAGTCGTATGTGATACTACAGAGAAGCAGCCCATTTTTACCAGCCCCTCAGACATATAAGCAATGCTATGAACGCTGAAGTGCCATCTACTGGTATAGCCTGTGCTAACCTTGCTGCTTGGAGTCCACCGTGGGACACCTGAAACGGGAGATCCATCTTTTTCTCTGCCACTGACTTTTTGGTGACTCTGAGTAACAGACCTTGCTAGAACAGTGTTATAATCTCCCCACTGTAAAATGAAGGTACAAAGACTTCATAACCTGTGTGCTTTCACAATCTGTGCAAAGCTCTTTGAGATCTAGTGGTAGAACGTTCTGCAAGAGAAGTAGGAACTTCTGGGAAAGATGTTACAAAATGAAGTGGGAGACACAGAAGAAAAGGATAACAGAAGACAGTAGAGGAAGAAGAGAGAAGAGGGTAAAGACTGGTAGGAGTTAAGGAGGAGGAGAGTTGATAGAATACAATGTAAGTGATTAATTGCTAAGGACAATACAATTTACACTGCATTTTTAGCAGATGTGTATGTGTTTGCTCCAGCTGTGGGAACAGCAGACTCCAGATCTTGTTTCTGACACACAATAACTGTGAACTCTATTATGTGCAAATAATAAATCTAAGCAGCACCTCCAACATATGAACGAGCAAGAAAAAGAGGGTTGTATTTTTAGAAGTGTTAGCACATATTTGTCAACACCAAACTTAGCTAAATAGCATGAAGGAAGACTACAAGACAATGGTAACACATACCCAAAGCAGTATGTGAGATTGCAAGTAGATACACAGTTTTGAAAACCCATGTTTAATAGGTAAAGCCTCTAGGGATGGAAGACTGTGAAGGGTCTTGGGTAGACTGGATGGGTTTGTTTTGCTGATGTATTTACTGGCTGGTATGTTAATTTTTTCAATGTGTTATAGAGCAGTTCCCAAGTTAGGGTCATGACCCCACTTGGGGCCCGCAAGCCTGGAAATGAAAATGAAAGTGGGGTTGTGACCCTGGAAGTAGGGTTGCTAAGGGAAATCTTTGGGAAGCACTGATGTTGTGCTACTAGGTGAGACCCCTACGTGGATGGTGAGTTTAATCACTGCCGAGGGATCAAGTTTTTAACAGTGTCTATATTTCTCAGAGACTTAAGTCTCATTTCTGACTGATTTACTGCCAGATTCAAGTAAAGGTCTCAGGTACATAAAGAGAGATTTGAGAATTAAATTCAGAATTGTGAGTACTACATCTTGAAAAGATCAGGCACATTGTGTAGTGAAGACATATCCTCCTTTTTCTTTAAAATGCCCATTGGTAGGTGCAGCTTACTGTTTGGAGCACTTCCCTGACAATCCTTGGCCTGAACAAATCACACCCATCTCTGATGTTTTTCAGGAGGGCAATCTTACCATCAGGGCCTCGTTGTGAGATGAGGCCAAGTTTATGGGTTTTGCCAGCATTTATGGGTTTTGTATGTGTTTCTGCAGTGTTATCAGGGGAGGAAGGGGTTGTCCCTCACCTCCTGCATGATCTTTGGGCAAGGAACAAGCATGTTCAGGCTGCTCAGGGAAGTGCTTAGTAAGGTTCCCTGGAGAAAAGCTTTTGAAGGTGCTGCAGTCCATCAGTGCTGGTCAATATTTAATGCTGGTCATTATTATTATCACCTCCTAAGAGCACAGGACCAGGCAATTCCAAAATGTCTGAAGTCAAGCAGGTAAGGCAGAAGGCCAGCCTGGCTGAGCAGTGATCTTCAGGAATTAAGGTACAAAAGGGAGGTGTATGGCCAGTGGAAGCAAGGACACGTGACATGGAAGGACTACAGAGATGATGTTCGCCACCATAAGGTGGAAATTCGTGTGGCCAATGCCTGCTTAGAGTTGAAGCTGGCCAGTATTGTAAAGAACAATAAAAAGGGCTTTTTAAAATATGTCAGTAGCAAGAGAGAGGCCAGAAATAACATCAGCCCATTACTTGCTGAGCATGGACACCTCACAAACAAGGATATAGATAAAGCAGAGATGTTTAATGCTTTCTTTGCTTTGGTCTTCAACACTGATGACAGGCTCCGGGACCCCCAGAGCCCTGGGCTAGAGAACCATGACTGTGAGAATGATAAACTCCCAACCAACCCCAAACTTGTGCAGCATTTGCTGCTCTGGCGGATCCTTGTAAGTCAATGGGGCCTGATGGGATTCACCTGGGGGTCCTTAAAGAGCTGGCTGATGTCATAGCAAAACCTCTCTCAATGATCTCTCAATGCTTTCAGGAACCTGGAGAGGTACCAGTTGACTGGAAGCTGGCAAATGTCCGAATCTTCAAGAAGGGCAGCAGGGATGACCCCAGTAAATACAAGCCTGTCAGTCTCACTTCAGTGCCTGGCAAGATTATGGAGAAGATTATTCTGGGAGTTATTGAAAACACCTAAATACAACATTGGATTTCAAAAAGCCTTCAATACTGTCTCTCATAGTATCCTCCTGAACAAAATGTCCAGCATAGAGTGGGACAAATACATAAGGCAATGGGTGAGCAACTGGCTGACAGGTCAGGCTCAAAGGGTCGTAGTAAATGGGGTTACATCGGCCTGGAGACCAGTCACTAGCAGGGTTCTGCAGGGATCCATCTGAGGTCCAGTACTCTCTAATGTCTTCATAAATGATCTTAATGCAGGACTTGAAGGTTTACTAAGTAAGTTTGCAGACGACACTCTTGAGGGAAGAGAGGCCCTGCAGAGGGATCTAGAGGAGAGCTGGGCAATCATCAACCGCACGAAGTTTAACAAGGGCAAGTGCCGGCTTTTGCACCCGGGACATGGCAACCGACAGCCGGGGGAGTGAGAGGCTGGAGAGCAGCCCCGCAGAAAGGGATCTGGGGGTTCTGGTCAACAGCAAGTTCAACATGGGCCAACAGTGTGCCATGGCAGCTGGGGGCTTCCAAAAGGGGCCAACCATGCCCTGGGGTGCCTCAAGCACTGCATCACTGGTTGGTCAAGGGAGGTGATGGTCCCATTCTGCTCTGCACTGGTGCGACCCACCATGAGTATTGTGTGCAGTTTTGGGCGCCACAGTATAAAAAGTATATAAAGCTACTGGAGAATGTCCAGAGGAGGGCCACAAAGTCAGTGAATGGTTTAGAGGGGAAGTCGCATGAGGAAAGTCTGTTCAGCCTAGAGAAAAGGAGACTGAGGGGAAACCTCATCGCGGTCTACAGCTTCCTCACAAGGGGAGGAGGAGGAGCAGGCGCTGATCTCTCCTCTCTGGCAACCAATGATAAGACCACGGGGAATGGCAGGAAGATGTGCCAGGGGAAGTTTAGGTTGGATATCAGGAAGAGGCTCTTCACCCAGAGGGTGGTGGAGCAG
Source organism: Podiceps cristatus (assembly GCA_000699545.1). Classification (NCBI taxonomy): domain Eukaryota; kingdom Metazoa; phylum Chordata; class Aves; order Podicipediformes; family Podicipedidae; genus Podiceps; species Podiceps cristatus. The sequence goes on along the minus strand of KL287654.1, from coordinate 19,563 downwards.
TGGAACAGGCTCCCCAGGGAAGCAGTCACGGCGCCAAGCCTGACAGTATTCGAGACGCATTTGGACAACGCCCTCAGTCACATGGTGTGAACCTTGGGGTTGTCCTATACAGAGACAGGAGTTGGACTTGATGATCCTTGTGGGTCCCTTCCAACTCAGGGCATTCTATGATTCTATGATTCTATGTTTGGTTAAGGAAAGAGTCAGTATGTTGAGCAAGCATACTGAATAGAAAGGGATAGCCAGTTTGACGAAAAGACTGTGTTACTCCATTCTTTAGAAGTGGCACTGATACCTTCTTCAAGAACAGATCCCAGGCTTGAATTCAGCCTGGTCTTTGAAGGTTTAAGGTTCAGTTACCAGTATACACTCATCTAGTGCCACTTCAGGTGTCCTAGGACATCCTTATTGGTCTCCAGCTGCTGTTCCCAAATGAAATAGTTCTTCCATAGCTTCTGTGTCATATCTGACAGCCCCACAAGGAAGCCTGTGATACCCTAATGAGTTTTAAATGGAACAAGATACTTACGTGTGGACAAGTGATTTGAGCACTTAGGCTCCTAAATCATGTAAGTACTTCTGAATAGTCATGAAAAGTAGACATAGAGTTGTTCTCCTTATTTCTCATGCTCTATGCACATTTATTCCAATCTCAAATTATACTGTGCTATGACTGCAGCTTTCACAGTAGAGCTGGAGAATACTCCTGACTTTCACCTAGAGAAATATTCTGTAGTCAGTAATAGAATATTTGTGATATGCAGCATGCCATTTCAGTAAGTGAAGAGGCATTAACAGCCGATTTTTGGCAGCAACATGTCTCTGTTTCTCATTTATTAGTAACTTGTATTGATTTATACCAGGATTAATTATTGATGCAAATATTTCACCCATATTTCTTTTTCTGTCACAAGCAGGGAAAAAATGCATGCCTGTGAATAATCCATACAATGGTTTATGAAGCCCAAATTCCTCAGAGAGTATCAGATATCCACCTGGTGTCCCTGAGTGGTGGATTTCACATTTAGATCTCTGAATTAACATGTGTGTACAGTCACATACAGGCAGAAAGCTCCTTCTTGATACTACATCTGAGAAGGCTCATGGGCACTGTTTATTTTAACAAATCATGGCATATCTTGTGCTTGTGAAATTTGTTCCAAATCTACTCATTTTGGAATGTTAATAACCAGTACTCTGCCCAGAGCTTAACTTCTAAGTTTTAGTTCATGAAGCACATCTAAAAAAGATAAGTGTTCCTACTGTAATGTGTTTCAAAAAAGAAAACAGCCATGATTTTTGAGCGGAAGCCCCTGAATCTGAAAAACATACTTTCCTAATGTATGCAATCCTATTAAAAACTACATCTTACACATTTTTGCCTGAACATTTTGGTACATGAGATCCAACACATTCCAAATCAACTCAGGCAAATAAAATTTATATAAGTTATTACTATCAAACCTATAAAAAGGGGAGGTCTCAGAAACAAGGATCTCAGTTTAAAACTTACAATATTCTAAAATACTGCACATTTCAAATCCTTCTATTTGCTGTGTTAGAAATGGGGATTGTAAGAGCATTTTCAAGCTTTCCCTCCACAACTATAAATGCTAGAAATATAGTCTAATATGAAGCACATACTTCTATGCATTCACATTATGCAAGATCTTGACGATTTTGAAGAACAAAAGAAAAATGTTTAAAACCATGATAAAGTCGTAAGAGTTAGCAGGGCTGGCTGCCAAGCAGACAGGACTTTATTCAGAACTGTTCTGTGCCTATGAAACTGAAGTCTTGTCTGCACTTAAGAACATCTCTTTTTATTAGTCCTGCATAGGGCAATCATTGCCCTCATCTAGAAATGGTAGTTCTAGCTTAAACATGTTTTAAAGATATACCCTCCTGCTGGTGAGTGAACCGCGTGCCAGCATACCTACATCTGCGATAGGGCAGTGTGAAGCAGTTATGATGATGAAAAAAATTGCACTGCTAGCAAACACAATCGTGTCAGTAAAACATATTAAGTATAGGCCAGACTTTAATACACTATTTTCTGAAGAATCACAGAAACCAAGTTGACATATGGGACTTGCTTTTTCACAGGGGCAAATAGCCACAGCTGCTTATAAAGTTTTGATAGCTATGTTTTTCACTACAGTAGCAAAACATACAAGAACATATCAAACAAGCTTCTATTATAGTCTTGTAAAATATTCATCAGCATGTATTGAGCTCAGAACCTGTTCTCACTCTTTGTTCCGATGATGCTAATAAAGAAAAAAATCCATAATATTTTGACATATCTGATCCACAGAAGCGGAAGGGTTGAATATGTCTATCATTGTGAAATCCTCATATTTTATAAAGAATAACAAAATATTTAAGGTAATTTTTTCAACAACTCATGGAAAAACGCTTGCACTATTTGGATAGCCAAACCAAATAAATGTCATTACAATCACTTGATGTGCTCTCTGTCTCAAGCAGGTTGGCTGCACTGTCCTGTCCATAAAATCCTCAAAGCTTCCTTGGGTTTCACAGAAACTGCAATATCTTTGTTTAAAGCCTCCATGGGGGTACGGTGGATCAACAGAGCAGAGGGAGTGTAGCAACTGTTGCTTATTTTCATGAGGGAGGTTAGAGAGACCCACTGTTACATGCATTCTTTCTCCCCTCTCCCCAAGTTACAGAGCAGCACTGCTGCCAATAAACAAACCTAGGCTGAGGAAGGAGGTGGAGTTTTTTGCCCTTCCACCCCTTCCATGAAGGCAAGTAGCCCCAAGTCACTGGGTTTGGTGCAGAGGTGGGCTGGGGCTTAGGCTGCTGAGCTAGAAAGGGACCATGAACAGTATCCTAAGGCAGGCGGGGATACAACGAAATCTTCTGATGACACTGCACTGGTAAGCTCAGCAGGGCCACAGCATGGATGTGCAAGTGTAGTGTGAAATTGTCATCAAGGTTCCTGGCATAGTTTTGGCTCAGGCCAACTACCTCTCTCCCTCAATTCAAAGTCGTATTTCAGGGACTCACACAGGCCAAGGATCATCCCCAACAGGAATACAGTTAATATAGTCAGAAGGGCAAAAGAGCTAGCCATATGGACACAGGTCTTGCCATCCCAGTTAGCTTCAGGACCAAAGAACATTCCTTAGTCCATTTTATTCACTAATACAGACACAGCCTTCAAGTCAGATTTACATGCTGTATGTGTGAAACCCCTTATTTATATGGTCTAGGAATTTGCTTATATAACTCGCAAGTGATGGAATGACATAAGACAAAGCCACAAATGAGCCATGCATGATACTCATCTTAATTCTCTAGCAAAGGCACACATGTATCAACCTGTCTATGTTCCTTACTCTTCTAAATGTATTACAGAGATTTTTCTTGGAGAATCAGGAAAGAGAGACAGCAGGTAAGTGGATATACTCAATATCTTAGAATGCAAATAGTGTACAAGTAACACATTAATAAGAGAAAATGTGCTTGTTATTAAAATACTCAGAAAAAAAATTGATTGAGTAACTCGAGTGAACTTCACAATCTGTGTTTCTGAATAGGAGAAATGCCAAATTTGGAATAAGTAGTTGCCTTATGGAATCCTGGCGTTTTCTCCTGCTCAGAAATGCAAACTGTGAAGTTCAACTGAGCTATGCAAATCATCTTGTCTTATGCTTCTCTTATTAGGCAATTCTGTCTTGATATTCTGAGTAATGAACTACATAATACAGTCTCAATGGTACATGGAATCAACATGTTACTTCAAGAGCAGAGACACTCTCCATAAGTAATTGCTTAGAATAAGTTCTTTCATGCTTAAATTAAAGAGCTGCTGTCTGCACAAATACAGCTAGTCAGACTGAAGCAAGGAATGAGAAGGTATGAAGCCCTATTGGACACACCTCGTGGGCTTCTGATATCACTAGGGATATCCCAGGTGCATAGCTCAGTCTGAGATGATATCTGAACTATGGGATGTGGGCAGATAATTCACATTTCCTTTCTTGTATGTCACTGATCTGTCTGCATGAGATCAAGTTATCTGACCTACTAAACAAAAATAAATCATGAAGCTCTGTTTTAGAAAGGATCACAGAAATTTTTACAGGGTTAAAGCAAATACCAAAATACATCAGAAAAAGACAGGAAAAAAAGGAAGAATGCATGACAATAAATCATATCAAATTAGCCAGGTGGACTACTCATCTTTGCAAGCAAGTAAGAGGAGTTAAATCACAGATCATAGAATCATAGAAAGGTCTGGGTTGGAAGGGACCCCAAGGATCATAGAGTTCCAACCCCCCTGCCACAGGCAGGGACACCAACCTCCAGGCCTGGACCTACACGAGGGTGCCCAGGGCCCCGTCCACCCTGGCCTTGAACACCTCCAGGCATTGGGCAGCATCCACCTCTCTGGGCAGCCTCTTCCAGCCCCTCACCACTCTCTCTGTAAAAAAATTCCCCCTAAGCACAGGTGCTTATATGCCTTTGTTTTTATTCCAGAAAGTTGATTTTACATCAGGTGATTAAAAGCTACCTGCTTGCAGCATCCTAGTGAAGAGAAAGCACTCTAGTTTTCCAGAAGAAACTAAGCAGGTTAACACTATTACCTTCATACTTCAGAGCAGTAAGGTAATTGCCTTGTCTCCACCAGGATTTTACAGACTTAATTAGCAAGTACCAGTTGATCCACTGGAGAAAAAGAGAAAAAACTCAAGCTAAAAAAGAAAGAAATGAAACCACAGTTTCCAAGTCTTCACTGCAACACCAGCTGAAGAAATCTGCACCTAATTTGAGCATCCAGGGTACCCAGGAACTCAGTGCACTATTACCCCTCCACTTGTGAGAGCTGTACTCCCTTTGTGTATGCAAAGTTTGGCATTCTTCGGTAAGTCTACTTTTTTTTTTTTTTTTTTTTTTTTTTTTTCCTCTTGCAATATTATGAGCTGTTCTCTGATTTTTCCATTGGGAGAACTTTCTGTCTTGGGTAGAACTGTTTGAGGATCTCAGATAGCCACTAGAACTTTGATGATATCAGCTTAGATTTTCACTGCAAAGGAAATGGGCAATCAGCCTTGGTAAAAGTAAAATCCAAGCTCTAGCAGCATAAAGGTAGGCAACGAGAAAGGCATAAGGAAACTACAAAATAGTAACTGTTGCATTTCTGCTACTAACTTTAGCAGTGTGATTTGCTAAGATAATTAAGCAGACCTAATTGCAACTAAAGACATCTGTCATAAAATCAGCTTGTTACCATCTGAAAATAAAGTCTTAATTTAACTTGGTCCATGCATAGAGGAAGAAAAGACTGTTCTATTTTTCTATTGACATGAGGATTTGTGGGCCAGTTGCCTTTTTTGACATCATCTCTAATTCCATCAAGGTATCTAGACTACTTGTACACCCTTAAAAGATACAGTCCTTTTACCAGGGAAGTCACATCCATCCCTAGAAATTATGCTCTTTAAATAAAATAAATTGTCACCCATATTAAAAAATATATAATTTTTTTTCTATATATAAAAAACACAAGATGAAAAAGATGGAAGTTCTGAAAGATTACTACAACCATCCTGCAAATTAACAAGGATGTTTTTTGTAGCATTTTGTCATCAAAATCCATAAAGCTATGGGGTTTTAGCTGCTGGAAAACAAACGTCATTAAGTCTGCAAGAGGTCTTCAAGTCATCTTTGGACAAGCTACATGGCAATTGTATTCCAGTTCTGAAAACCTATTGTCAGGAACTGGTGATAGGGAAGTCAGGTGCCTAGGGTACTACAAAGAAATACAACCTTCCTCCGAATACATAGGTAGAATGATATGGAAATAAAAAGGATCTTTTGTGATTTCTTTCTGCTGACTACTCTCCACCTACTTTTGCTATAAAAAGGAGGATGACCTATGACAGGGAAAAGCATGATTTGGTGAACTGCCAAAAATTAATGAATAACACAAAAACAAGAATAAAATTTGACTAAGCTAGAATCAACTTCTAATAAAAACATTCCCTTGGAAGTCTGAGTTTGGAGCTTATTTTTGTATTTATGCTGTCACTGATACTTAGAACTGCAGACACCCCAACGCTGTCTTTTTCCATTAGTAAGCAGAGTTTTGCCTTACAGACTTCAGCTGGTTGACATAGCAAACAGCAGAAGTGAATGACATTCTGGGAAATCTCTAGCTCGTAATTCTTGATTCTTAAAGATCTGACAGAAAAAGCTTCAGATTCCACAAGGCTGTCCTATAGATAAGATTACTATCTATAATGACACCCTGTGATCAGAGAGTACATAGCATTGCATCTACATTTGAGACGGACCAGGAAAGTGATACAGGCAGCTATGGGCTAGATAGAATGAACCTAAGGATGTGTGAAAGTTCATAGCAGGAGGTAAGAATAAACAAACAAACAAACAAAACCCCAAAACAACAACAAAACCACCACCACCAAAACCAAACCAAACCAAACCACAAAAAACCCACCCCAAAACCCAAAACCCAAAAATCAAAAACAAACCAAACAGGAAGCCAAGAAGAGATGAGACATAAATTTTGTCGTATTGACAGATGCTGACATTCTTTGATCAGAAAACATATTTTCAGACAAAGGAAATACAACAAAAATAATCTGTTTGGGCATCAGCAAAAATTGTGTTATGACACCATAAAGAAAATCCTTAGCTATGTTAGAAGAAGGTGGGGATTACTGGAAGAATGGTAGGGTAGGTAAAAAAATGGCCAAAAGAAGGAAAAAGGAGATGATCACAAGTAGTCCTGAGAAATTAAGTATCAGACCAGAGTGCTCCTTAAAAGATCTTGTTTATATATATGTTAATTTAACATTGAGACAAAATTTGTATACACGTTGATAACAAACATTAGGATACATGGTCACTGTAGATGACTACACAGATACCACCCAGAAAGAACTGCATGACATTGATCATTCATTAATTGCATCAGAAAAAAGAATGAGTCTCCAGACTGAGGTACTAACAATCAAACAAGACAAATGTGTGATATGGACATACTACAAGTCAAACACAATCCCAGAACAGGACAGAAAGAGCAATGAAGCTCTTGAACAGTCTTCCAGAAGTAGCAATGAGGCAAAATTAGCCCAGATCACCTCAAGATGGAGAACTTTATTAAAAAGGTTACATGATATGATTGCCTGAAATAGGAGTGGACTGGATGAGCTAAAAGATCCCTTTCAGTCTAAGTTCTTAAAAAGACCAAAACACCTTGCCACTATTTCTAGAAATGTTGATTTAAAACCACTCAACAATTTCCTATTAAAATTTATTGTTCTCATTCTTCATGTTGAGAAGCTATCATTGCAAAACCCTTCAAGCATTCAAGAAAAAAAACTTGAGTCCAGAAATTCAAGTTGTGATGTAAAACTTTTAACCAGATGAGACAACTGTCAAACCATAATAAATACAGGAAGGAAATCACAGGCTTTGCCTTTGTAGGGAGACCTTTAAGACTAAAGGCTGTGGTGATGGAGAAGGTCATAAAGATAATTATTCAAGGCAAAGTTCAAAATAATTTACATAAGCATTCCTGAAATTCCCCTTCATTTTGTAGCAAATCAGTAGCAACTAAACAAAGTTTAATATCAATGCTGAAAATTCTGGAGGTTTGCTGGATATATAATTTTCCTGCTGGTATATCAAACATTGTTCATTATTTAACTACAAAAACTGTGAATGTTGCGTATGGAATTCATAACTTGGACATTCTTCAAGAAATATGCCTAGAAATTGGAATTCAGAAACATGTGAAAACAAGTTTCAACACTCTTGTCTGTGTTCTTAAAGACAGAAAACTAACAAAAGGGAAAATTTCTTCTCTATGCTTTCTGTATTTTATGGTTCTAGTTGTCCTTCTGAAGTGAAAATTCCAAGGTCGTGAATAAATAGAGTATTTCAAGTCACTGCAAAATTTTGCATGTTTTTATCTGAGAAGAAAAATGTGATGAGCTTTTTTTTAAAGCTTTTCCTGAAAGCTGTACTCTTTTTTTTCAGTTGTTTCCTAGCTATTTGAGGGGTTTTTTCAGTTCATTGCAACTGGAGGCTTCAATTCAGGCTGGGCTTGTTCAGCCTGGAGAAGAGAAGGCTGCGGGGAGACCTGGTTGCAGCCTTTCAGTACTTAAAGGGGGCCTATAGGAAAGAGGGGGAGAATCTTTTCAGTAGGGACAGCGGTGACAGGACAAGGGGTAATGGTTTTAAACTGAAACAGGGTAGGTTTAGGCTGGATATAAGGAGGAAATTCTTTACGATGAGGGTGGTGAAGCACTGGAACGGGTTGCCCAGAGAGGTGGTGGAGGCCCCATCCCTGGAAACATTCAAGCCCAGGCTGGACGGGGCTCTGAGCAACCTGATCTGGGTAATGGTGTCCCTGCTCACTGCAGGGGGTTGGACTAGATGGGCTCTGGGGGTCCCTTCCAGCCCAAAACATTCTGTGATTCTGTGATTCTAATTCAGAGAAGTATATTAGCATGTTCTGTATTTCTTTACGGTCATGAATATATCCATTGAATGCATGAAGGATTCTACATTATTTGAATGTGAGAAATAGAGCTAGGTTTTAAAGATAGTTAGATATCTGAGGATACCTTCTAAAATATTTTAGGTTAAAATGTGCTCAAACTGCATTTGGTTTTGAATATGCATTTCTAATCAGGTAATATAAATCAGCAATACGTCAAATATCTAATGAGGCTAAACATTTCCCTTTAAATTGTCTCAACCTGTCAGATGCTACTTATACAGTTGTTGTGTACCTTATCAGATAGATATAAATTATTTTTCTGTTTCTGAGATTCACCAGAATTAGAAAGAGACGTAATGCAGAAGACAAAATTTAGGCTTCTAGAAAATGTAGCTAATTTCTTAATTTTTTTCTGAGAGTCTTTGTTCTCATTCAGAATGCCAGTGATCCTCGATAGACCACAAAGATTCAATAGAAAACCTTGATCATTATGTCCATTTTGTTCATAAATGTACCCTTTTACTTCATCTTGTGCACTTTTCAGAACAACTATCCCCTTCTGCAAAAAGGAAAACCCTAATAGCACTTTCCTCCAGTGAATTCTAGTAAAAGAGGGCAAGCAGTAATAGAAGTATGGATTCATGGGCATTAAAATGAAACCATATGGAAACATGGACAGAGGATTTGAGCAGGAAAAGTACTGTTTAAAAATTAATCTTTATGGCTTAATGTGGATTATTAGGAACACTACAAAAGTTCTGAAAACCCTTGATTTAATGATGCTACAAAGCCAATGCTCTGAAAAAGCTAAAACAACATTTACATTGTCAGACTGGCTCATCTTAAAATGACAGCCTGGGAAATACACTTTGTGACCTAAATCTAAACTAACAAAAGACCCTGAAGAATACTTATTGTATCTGTCATTTTAGTCACAATTTCTGTGACCACTGACATGTATATGTGTACAGGGAATTCAGTACCCTCTTGTAGTATTACTATTCTTCACCTTCTTAAGAGGACAATAGAGAATGAGGAGAAGGGTCTCTGAAGTCTCACATGGCAAATAAAGTACAAAGAAAGAAACATGAGAGCTATAGTAGTATTTAGCCCGTTGTTTATGAAATGGGGAGAAAAAATGTTACTTAAATTACAGTATTAGTTTTCTGACTGTTTTTCCACTGCACTTCAAGGGCATAAAATGAAAAATACATGAGAAAAGTAGTCTCAGAGAAGGGTTTTCTAATGATACTTTCTGAACTGACAAGAAGAATATGAACACACAACACGGATTACAAGTCTCTACGTCTCAGAGAAGGGTTTTCTAATGATACTTTCCGAACTGACAAGAAGAATATGCACACACTACACGGATTACAAGTCTCTATGATGAAGTCTCTCTCATTTAAACTTGTTTCTGCTTTCTTCATGGAATGAGAAAATCTCTCCAAAATGATTTTTTTTTTTTTTTTGGAAAAAAAACAACTCAAGGAAAGGTAATTGCAAATGTAATGTTTAGAGGTCAGAACAAATGTGGGAAGAGAGGTAAGGAGAGGAATAATATAGATAAAATTAGAAAAGTACAAAGATGAGGTAATTTTACAAGCCAATTAATCTAGCAAATGCTTAAATGTTTCACTGAAGAGCAGGAATAGAAAAAGTAATGACCATAAAGGCTTTTGTAGGAAAGAGCCTTGCTTTCACAACACATGGATGAGTTAGATCCCCCCTGATTTAATCTTGACATGTTAATACCCAAGTGAAAAGGCACAAGTATGAATAACTTTACTATTTGTATTAGCTAAAATTAAACTCACCAGGAATACAGAGCTGGGTGGAAAAGACCTATTTATGTCCAACGGCTTCTGTTTCAGATGAAATATAAACTTATTTCTGTGGGTTTTTTTGTTCTGTTGCAATACAACTGCCTTTGGTGAAAACTAATCTGATACAAAACCAAAGCAACAACAATTTAGTCAAGAAATTGTCATAGAAAATGGAATAAAAAGTGACCCCAAATTAAAAAAGGACTGCATGAACTATTTTCTATTATCATCATATTTTAATTATAAGTTTCAGGAATTGTTTTAATTTAAATTACTTATTGCAAAATAATAGTTCATTTTCATTTGACAGGGAATTAATGTCACTTTTGCTTGTTGGATGTAAGTCATCTGTTCCTCAGTATGACACTGTCCTGCAGCTGAATGGCTGATAGTGGCAAGCATATTAATATGCTAAACCTTTTGGTTGCATACAGCAGAACCATCCTGTCCTCCCCAGATGCTGAAACAGGCCTACAACTTATCACTTCATTTTAAGACCCTGACCTTTGGCTTGGTAACACATCAAGCTATACTCTTCCAAATTAAGAACATAACTATTTCTTGTAACTAGAAATCATGAGGCACTTGTAACTCTAATCTTATTTAATTAGACGATGCAAATGGAATGAAATTACTAATTTAGAGCACTTTTAAAAATCATCAAGACAAATTATGGTATGCAATAGAAATTGCATGACTACCAGAATGATAATCTCATAATTAACTGTGTACACACACATAATTAACTGTGTGGAGCTTAGGCCCTTGGAATAAAACTATACTGAGAAACATAGGTAAGTAAACAACCTTTTTCAGAACTTAATTTCTGTGGTTAGTTTTATACAGGCTAGAGTATCTTAGCAAGTAAAAGATAATGTGCCTCATGGGTATCACTGGGATTTAACCAGTAGGAAAAAAGTTTACAGAAAGTTTAGAGAAGAAAGAATTCCTGTGAATAAGCAATCAGGTGCCTTAATTCACAAAAATAACAGCACATTTTGGGAAAGTTGTGGTCAGCAAGCTAAAGCTGCCATTGTCAAGCATTTGTATCAAAAAACCCCATTCCTACAACATGTAACCTGACCAGGGGCTACTCTGACAAGAACATAGTGTTTTTTCACCAGTGTACTGAGTAAAACCACCACATTCTTCAGTATCTTCTCTTATAAATGACTCAGGTTTGGTTTGGTTTGGTTTCTTTTTCCTGGACATTTTTTTAAGTATTCTATTTTTAAAATATTCTCCCAATATATGTATCGGTAATTTACTCCCATGGAAACAAAATCATTAATCCTTAGGAATTCCAACAGCAGCTTTACAGAAATCATATTATTTTCCTGGCACCACAACCCTTTTAGCAGAAACTAATTGTGTCACCAAAATCTACATTCCTGGTGCAATTAATTCAGTGATGGTCTCAATCAAAATTTAAAGTACTATATAGCATGCTGCATTTTAGTAGAAGATTTTGATGTCTTCCATCCAAATACAGAAGGTGCAGAAATACGTGTGTGGTCTCTTCCAGATCCAGCATGCCAGTGCATAAGGCAGACAAATACAGAACTTGTAATTCCTTATCCAAAGTACTCAGAGCCAAAGCAAGCGTAACCCAACCAGGTTGTTGCCTTCCTTTGCGCATTCTCTTGATTTTGGATTCCAGTTGCTATAGGGACATCCATCTTTCATTTCTACATGGACCGTCACAGATACTGCAGACTTTTTGGCAGCTCTTGTGAATCTTAGACTCTCAAGCTGTGCACTTAAGAGAAAACTTAATTTTCATTTTACAACAAAGATCCAAAATACTGTTCATGGTTCTGTAGGACAGTTTGAATATGCAAACTGAGCAAACCAAAAGGCCCAAATGTCTGGATGCAACCCATTTTTAATTTTTTTAAATTTGTTTATTTATTTATTTTTAATTTTTTAACAAACTCATAACATTTGGGGCCAACTTCTCATTTCTGAACAGACAGGTTTTGCAGTGCTAGGTCTGTGACAAATGACTCAGTCCTCACACAAGGTATGCTATGGTCAGCCCGTTGACCACATGTAGACCTGGGGATTTCCATGGCAGGGGAGTCCCAAAACTGCACAGCATTGAATATACAGATCACATTGACATGTGAATCCCAGATCACACTAGACAGGGGTGGGGGCTGGGGTGTGCTGCTACTATGACAGCCTGCACACCAGCGTGCTTGGAGCAATACATGAACTCCTGTAAACAGCACAAAGAAAGCTAGAAATAGTGCTTTCTCATCAAGAAAATGGGAGCGCAATGGCAAATTGCATAGATTGTTGCAGCCAGGAGAAAAAGCAAGAGCACTTCTTAAAACTTCTTGCAAGTTTTATAGCACAGCAGTTAGATTCACAGTCTTGTCTGTGGTTCTGAACTACAGAAGTCTGGGTTCCAGTTCTTGCTTCAGTTTGTATGGGGCAGAAGCAAGCAGTTGGTCTCAAAAGTCTTGTTTATGTGAAAGTGAGGTGGGGCTTATTCAAAACTTTTAGGACAATAATTTATAAAACCCCACACAATACATAACTGGCTTGTGGTGTTTACTACCACAGAATATTACCAAGCTCATTAAAACTGCATCTTTTAAAAGAACTTCCATAAGTAGGAAAAAACTTCACAACTAAGGATATTACTTAGGATGAGAACTTCAGTGTGGAAGACTCAGTGTCATCCTTGCTTGCAGTGTCCTCGGAAGCATCTTGTAGTGGTAACTACTAGGAGCTACTTTCATGCTAACATGAGAGGAAATCAGTCTGATCCTGATGTAGTATTGTACTGTTAATATATTTCTGTTCTATATTCCAGTTCTCATTAAGGCTAAACCAAATTATTTTCAAATGTATTTTACTGGGCAATCCAGCTGCTTCACCAAAATAATTTTTATTATATATTTTCAATAATTTCCTGCTAATCTCTCAAAACCATTACAAAGCCACTTCCTTCAATGACACTGGTACCATTCAGTATCTATCCGTAGCTGATGCCATTCAAAAAAAAGGTAAGCTGAAGAAGTGAGTGACTATTTTAAGAAAACAAATTGCTCTTAAAGAGCAATGGTACTCTGCATAGTACCTCTTGTGAAATCTGACTCAAAAATTAGTTTATGCACTCAAATGAACATCAGATCAGTGAAAGAAGAGCTTCAACTTTCACTGAGAAAAGAAAAAAAATAAAGTCACAAATGAGACAAAAACAAAATGTTAGTTTCAGTACTATTCTATACCTTTAAATAAATTAACAATTAACCAAGTAATCTTTCTCAGATTTTTTTTTCCTAAATTCTCTAATGCATGCATTTATTTTAGTTTACCTATGTTTGCTGTTTACATAAGGAATTAGAATCCTTTAGATATAAACAGTTGGGAAAGAAAAAAACCAAAACACTACTTTTAAGTAATATCAAGAAACATTTCCTAATTTTGAATGAAAGGGAAATTGAGTTCAGAAAAATGGTACCTCTACTGCACTACATATTATTAAATGATATCGTGTTTTCAGCAATATTACAGAATGACAATTTAAAATTTTTTTATTCCATATTAACCAGTTTAGGGTTTTTTATTCTAAATTGCGTGTATTACTTCACAAAGGTCCTAAAATCACCTGAATTTAGGGTTCAAATATTACCCAACATGTCAGGTTGTTCTATCACGGCTGGCTAGAGAGGAGCCTTGTAATCTTTCCACCAAGACTTTGAAGACCAAGCACCCAGGCATCGTCATACTCTGTCAAGGCTGGAGAGAAACATTTCCTGAAGTCTTAATTTTCCAGGAACCTCAAGAAAAGCTAAGAAAGAAGAATGACTATCATCAGCATTATTGATCAAGGACTGTCTGACCTGGACAGCTAAAAGGACTAAAATCTCTAAGAATTGCTCTCCTTTTATTATTCTAAGACTCTCCCACCAACAAATACTCAGGCACACCCAGGATCTTTCAAAAATCATATGAGAACACAGATGGCTATAAAAATTCAAAGACTAAAATCTGTTTTACCTCCAGTTTAAAAAAAAAAAGGAAGGGGAAAAAAAAAAAAAAAAAGAAGAAGAAAAAATTATGCTACAGATGTTAATAATTGTCTGGGGTGGGAGTCGGGGAACGGGGAGGCTGGCTTCTAAGTAAACAATACAAAAAAAGACAAAGAAGTCCCTGCTGATGTAAAACAATAAAAGCAGTTTTCTCAGCAGTGTCAGCTTAGCAAGCCTGAGGGTCTGTATTTTAAACCCCAGTGGCCTGACGTCACTCACCCTGATGGTGTGTGTGAAGGAAGCTATCTCTCCGCGATGACCGACCTGAAAAGTGTTTTCAAAGCCCAGTGGGCTAATGTCACTCACACCGACGGTGGATGGTGGGATCTCTCAGGGTGGCAGCCTGGGGGAAGTGAGCTGCAACACCAGCAGCCGACCATCACTCACTCTGATGGCAGGGGGTCAGCTGGGATTCTTTGGTGGCCTCCCGGGCAATAGTTAAAAAGAAGATTTTGGTTCACATGTCAATGTCTAGCTTGAAAGCAGGGAGTATAAAAACTGATTTTGTTTTTTTCTTTTTTTTTTCTTCTTTTTTTAATTGTGGTTCACCAGTGGCAGCAGTGCAGCCAGGAAGGGGAGTTTCTCTGCGAGGCCGTTTGATTGCATGTGAAGCTTACAATGGGGCTGGCTCTGCCTGGTTTTAATTTTTTTTTTTCCCCGTATGAGCTGAGATGTTTTATTCTCCCATACCAAAGGGGGGGGAAAAATTAAATCCAGACAGCTCCAACAGCACTTTAAATTTCATATGCAATCAAACAGACTTCGAGAATATTGTCAGCTTCCTTACCAACCTGGCTGCCATATAGAGAATGTAAATAAATACTGAAATTCCAAAACACCATGTTCTTATACTAACTCATCTTCTAATGCAGAAATTGACATTTGGGACAAATTCTCCCATTAACTATCCTGACACCTAAAGCATGGTAAGGTTTGTAAAGGACTATGTAAGAAGAATAGTCTTTGTCCCACTGCAAATACTCTAAAAAAAAAAAAAAAAAAAAAAAAAAGCAAGCGTAACTGCAGCTGAAATTTCATCAGCAAAATAAATTATTTTGGACAGAATGGAGCCAAAAGAGTCATTGCTTACAAAGTAAGCTTTTACCAAGATAAAAGGTTTAAACTAGAATTTTCCAACTAAAATTAGTATTTTAAAAACTAAGTTCCAGCCCTATAAAAGTTAATTAATGTGAATTACTTAGTATATGTTAAGCTGTCATGCTTAGATGTCTGAAGAGTCAGAATGTGGGAGTTATTCAACACTGAACTCATAGCTTCTGTATGTAAAAGCAACACAACCAGCAAACAAAATGGAACTGGGAATACACAGCTATAGCCAGTATAATCTGTTTGCTTGTGTGTTGTACTCCTTTTCTACCAGTTCTTTGCCACATTAGACTGTTGAGATCTTTGAGACTGATGCTTTTGTTTCCTCCATAGTTCCTCTGTGCCATCCAGAAGAAATTCAAAGCAACAATACAGTAAGGAATAGCTCTAGAATTCTGCTTGTCACTGCTAGCTCTGGTTTATTTGAGACTAAGATTGTACTAGAACTGATTTGCTCGGTCATGGAGTAAAGCTGTGCAACCCCAGCCTTGCAGGAAAAAAGCAAAAGGTTACATTTTCCTCTCCAGTTCTCACAATGTGTGCAGCTCACATATGTGAAGAGAAAATATGACTCTAACTCTGCATAGTTAAGCTAATAAGCTTTCTCATAGAGTGAGACAATGGGAACTGTGAGCATACTGTACAGCACAATAAGTGCTGGCACATGAACCGTTTCAGTCTTGAGGGACAGTGTTTCACAGTATATCAGTGACAGAAGACCAGCTTGCAGCCAGAATTATGAATGAAAAGTTTAAGCCTTCATGAAAGTATGGACTTAGAATGATTCTTCTGCAATCACCTCAAAAATTAATGCATTGAATTATTTTGGGGCAATACAGCATTTAACACTTCATTTTCTAAGACTGTTACATACACAAATTTGTTAGTTTAACCTAAGACATGATGATTTTAAAAGGTGTTGTATTATACTTGTGAATACATTTACACAAATTTAAGCCAATCAGATAAATCAGTACGCATGCAACTTAAACCTATGTGAGAGTATCTTACAGGTCTACTTCTAAACCTGGGGAAGTAGTAGGAGACAGAAAAATTAATCTCTCTCCCTTTCTCAGGCACCGGATTGCAAGGGACTGTTGGTGCATATTAATTTCATGGTAAACTGTGTACTTGGAATTGCCACACATGCTGTCTCTCGAGAGCTATGGTTATTTGTCTTGAAATAGTCTCTCATGTGTTTGTGACTACTATACAATAATACTTCAGCAACAAATGCTATGGTTACATTTATATTAGTAAATAAACAGTCTAAGGACCCTTTTGTACCCCAATGCAGCTCAGCTTACGTGGCACAGCTTACATGGAGCTAAACTCTTTCTCCTCTTCTCCCCTGCTCCAAAAAAAACCCAATCCAAAACCCAGAATGGCCTCATCCACAAGGCTTATTAAGAACAGTCCCAGGCCCACGCTAGTTCCCAGACTGTGCTCAGTGCTAATTGGCCAGGGACAAAACGTCTCCAGGGACTGTGCTAGCAATTAGCCGCACGTTCACTTGCGCACATGCTCAAGCACACCAGTCGCTGTGATCTAGCCCAAGACGGTCCTGTCTCTGCAGCTGCCAAAGGCAGCTCCTGATTTTGGCACCCTCCTTTGACAGCTTCAGTTAATAAGGTGTCAGCTCCAAATTCCAGCTGCCATGTGCTACCTCTGTCCTTCCCCCACCCCAAGAAGAGGTAGCAGGGAGAGCAGGAGCTCAAAGAACTGAGCCACCTGAAGCACAGCAGCCTTCATGCGCTGCCCATACCACTGCTCTGTCTCTTGACAGTGAAAGAAGACACTAGATACAAAGCTGGATCTGGCCCAATGGTCTTCGGCTGAGCTATGATCATCTGCCAGCTGATGTAAAGTAGACAGACTCAAACAACTTGCCTCAGTTTACAAACCAATGGTGCCTTTGAATAGCTATAAAATCTTCCCCTGCTTCCAGAAATGACAGAACATTTCTCCTAGCTGATGCACCACAACAGGGTCAAGTTTAGATTGGCTGAAGTAAATCTGAGTTGGTATGAATGCCTTCTCTAACCTACCATTATTCATGCACTGGAAAAAGATTTTGGAAGAGAAAAAGAAATATCCATTAATTTCCTGAAATGCAGATATTCTTACTATACTTATCTGCATGTGACTGAAGATTTGCCAGATGCATTATTAGGCTGATAATGTGTACAGTTGGGAAAAAAAAAAAAATCACAAAAAACTTTGGGGAACAGGTTTCAAGTCTTGCTCTCAAAATCCTGAAGAAAAACTGGTAAGTTCAAAAGTTTGGGGTATTTTCCCACCTGCATTTAACAAAGCATATCACCTTCTCATACAAGTCACTTCAGTTAATCATTGCTACAAATTACTCCTGCTATCTGTCTTACTACATCTGACTCTGAACATGTTTACTAATGATTGAAAAATTAATTTTAAATACTCCTATCTTTAAACCCATCAGATTTGTAAATCACTGTCCTTACTGTGTCTCTGCATTATGCTGCCCAGAAAGATTTTTTCACTTTTCTTCTTTTTCTGCAGTGCTGTTGCTATTTTGAAAGGGAAAAATAGTGTACCTTTTCATTTCCCCACAATTAAAAAATATTTGATGGGAAGAAAGCATAGAAAATTACTATATTTGAGAGTGGAAAGTTCCAATAGGATGATTTACAACAAAGTGTTTTGCATCCTTTGCCTAATACAAAGACTATGAAATAATGGCTCTAGGTCTGACATTTAATTAGGATTATATAACACAAAGGTGTTGCTTGTTTGTTCTCATTGGAAATCAATACTCTGTTGATTTGATAACTGCAGAAGACATTTGTTGAAAGTTTGTTTAACTTTTCATTAGAACCATTCTTCTCCTGTCATCCTTTATTTGGGGCAGGAAAATGATGAATTTACTTACTTGTACAGAATTGTTGGATCTGACCCTGTCAAACTGTGCTGTCAAAATCGTGAACAAGGCTGCTTCTGGAGCAACCCAGTAACAGTTAGTCAAAACCAACATCTCCTCCTGTAGGAATTTCATCACTTTTTTGTTTAACAAACTTCTAAATATTTTTAGGTTTTTAGTAAAATTGAAGCTGAAACTTTAGCTATGACTTTATTTTTCAAAATGTCAACAG
Organism: Podiceps cristatus; assembly: GCA_000699545.1. Lineage (NCBI taxonomy): Eukaryota > Metazoa > Chordata > Aves > Podicipediformes > Podicipedidae > Podiceps > Podiceps cristatus. Next base: position 953 of record KL287654.1, on the reverse strand, counting down.
ATTTTTAATACAAAAATAATTAAAGAATGGCCCCCCCCCCCATTTTCAGTCCTTCATAATATTACAGATCCTACTATAATATTGTGCTTTTGCTCCATGCATTTTTGGAAACTTTATGTCATTTGAGGTTTTGGCACTGAACAAGGTTGTATTTGACTCTTGATTTATAGCAATCTCTCTTCTTAAACCACGAACACAGCACCATAATGGTTCCAGGGCATAAGCACTGTTATTTACTTCACTTTTACAGTTAATGTATTAAAAATATGACTCCACTTTAAGAGAATAGGGGTCTTGGTGGTATTCCTTGCTAGAATATAGGACATAATGCTGGAATTGGCTTAAAAACAAAAGAGAGCTCCTAAAAGTATGACAGTATGTTAGGGCCTTGCTTATCTTAGTGAACCAAGAATGTGGATCCATTTTAGACACTGAAACTAGGAAATATGTTAAAAAACAGGTATAAGAAGATATATCAAAGCGTAGATGTCTTTTACAGAGTGCGCCATTTTGTCTGTGCAACATAACAGGAAAGAATGGGGCCAAGAATATCCATCTCGCAGCTTTTGTGCCCAAGCAGGAGGTGCTCCAGGCGCTGGGGATGCCAGCGCTCGGAGGCCACTGTGCTCTCCCTGCCTTGCTGGCTTGCGC
>JMFS01130044.1:0-22380 GCA_000699545.1 Podiceps cristatus | reverse complement strand
CAGACCTTTCTATGATTTCTATGATTTCTTTCTATGATTCTATGAACCACCAGTGGGGACAGCAGACTGATCACCATCACCCAGAGCCAGGCTTGCACTTCTACATGAGCCACCTGCCAGACACGACATGTGCTGGTGCTAAATGATCTATGTGTTCCCTCTGGGGAAAGGGGGTGCCATCAATCACTCGTGCCACCCCTACTCTCAAAGCCAACCAAGCAAACGACACTGTGTCCCCCAGATGGCTGTTCACTTGTGTTGGCACTACAGATGTCACAAAGCATTGCTCGAAGTAGGAGCAGAGAATATGCCTTCCCTGTTTCTCCAGGTCTCTCCTCAACTCTTACCCGACACCTTCCTCCAAAAGGAATTGATTGCACAGAACAAACTGTAGTGAGTAAAATGCAAGTTACACTGGTAATTACAGGCAGCTTTGGACAAGTCATACATGCACAATGCTTTTCTGCCTCTCCCCATACACAAGGCATTAAATCTTCACCGAGTCAATTCAGAGGCTTCACAGCATGAGATATAAACACGAGAGGATGAGGGCGTATGAATGTGCTGGACAAAGAAAGATATTGACTCTAATTACCAGCTATTACACTGTATTTTCCATTTCTCCCATAATTTTCAACAGGAACTACAGAAGAAATCAAGAGAGCCTGTTATTTCCAAGCAGCTCATCACTCATCACCCCTCACATTTCAAAGAAACTAGCAGTATTTCAGGCACAAATAAAAGCTTCAAAATTTTGAGATCTGCTCCTTCATGGTATATCAGATTCAAACATCCCACCGCACCCCAACGCATGCAGGATCTATCCAGATCACCAACAGCCTTGATGCTTGCTTCGCACTAGGACACACTGTGATAACATAAGTCATCTTTCACAGAAATATAAAGCATATCAGTGTATTTTGTCTTACATGAGGTACAATTCACAGCTGAGAACCAGCTGGCAAGAGGTTAACTTCAGCCTCCCGTCTGTTCGTGCAGGTTTAACGAGGACAATTCCTCTGCTCCCAGAGCTGCAGGAGCCGGACAGCAAAGCCCAATGGTTACAAACACTGAATAAGTGGTGTCGGATAGAGCAATACTGCACACAAAGCCACCATGAAATTCTCTACTGTAATTTACCTCAACATTTCAAACAATATTTTTCAAAGGAAATTTTTTTCATTGGTCTCCCACCAAAAGCTCAGCACTACTTAGCATTAATTCTGTGGCTTTATTTTACTAGTTTACAAAAGCTTTGTGATTACTCCTGAGCCCTGCCTACCCACCTAGCTTCCCCCTGGAAGCACAAGCAGAATATTTCTCAGTCATCTTCATTAAGCTCATGATGCAACATCACTTCTCCTGACAGATAAAAATGCCTAAGGGACCAAACACCTTTGTAGAGTCATCACCTCAAACCTTAGTGCCTCAGTCAAGGGGTGACCACAGATGAAGCAGGAACACTGCCAGGCAGGACAAAGGCCAGATGATGCCCATCTGTCTTGATCACACCCCATCAGAGGAAGCCTGGAGCCACAAATTCTGCTTCCGCAGCCAGCAGGAAGAACAGCGGTAGCTATACTGCCCGTTCAGCATTAGCTGCGGCCTCGCAGTGAAGTTCCAATAGCACCATGGTGGAACAGCTTCGCAGGACAGACATTATCAATGCAATTACCTGTCAGCACTGTTTACACTAGAATTTAAACTGCTCCTGTCTCTGGTAGATGCATGTTTTCAGCTGGATGCAGAACAGGATAAAGATTTACCTGTTCCCAAATCATGGCGTCTAAGTACCAAGACCTTTAATCTGTATCATGTGCAGTGCACAAATATGCTACCTTGGAAACCTACGGCAAGAACCATTAAGGAGGCTGTCGGCAACATGAGAAATACTCTATTTGAGATAGGCTACATAAAGTACATGCTTCTTTTGACTTCTACAAAGCATAGCTTAAGCTAAAACTCAGTCGCAGCTGAGAGCTTGGCATCAACGCAGCGTCTCACATGCAAACCAAAATAAGCATGGTACACAGCACAGCAGAGCTGGCAACAGTTGTGGGAATGCAGTGGGAAACTGCATAGAGCTTACCTAAAAGAAAAACCCCTGTGCTTTCCATCTCACATCATGAGGAAGAATGCAACTCAACACCTTCACTTTTTTTCTATCTTCCCCTTGATTCAGTTAACAGGAAAACTTTAGACACGTCACATAAAACCGTAAAACTAGTCAACTCCATGCCAGCGTACAGCCGTGATGCGGGCACCAGCCGGCTGCTCTATGCCAGCAGCACGGACCAGTCTCATCTGCTGGTGCGGATTTAGGACAAGGAAAGCTCTAGTGTTCCCAGATGCAAAGGAACATTGTCTGGGCTCAGAAATCCCCTTCCTCCTTGATAATGTTCTTCTTCTGTCCACTGCATAACAAGCATCTATATGAACTGTTAAAGAAAGATTTAAAGATGTTTACCGGAGGCTGACATCCCTCCTGTCAAAAAACTTACAATTGGAAGCGCTGCAAGTGCTTCTCTGCATGCTAACAGCCAAGTTCTGTGCGCTTTGAGCAAGGCATAAATCAGGGTCTGGCTCAGCGGTGTTTAAACCGAAGCTTCGCTTTTACGTTGGCCTAAGCCACGGCAGCAGCGTGGCCAGCACCAGCCTCCGTCACACGGCCACAGACCGACTGCACAAGGTCATCACAAATTCTCTGAGTTCGGTAGGTGACAGACAGGGACATCTGCTGTACATCTGGTCTGTGTTTAACACACCACCAGTACTTCCAACACTAGCACAATTTATTTAATAAATAAATACATCAATCAAAGGCAGCCTTATCTTTCATCCTGCCAGAATTATAAAGAATATTAAGCTGATGATTTTCTTTAAACAATGCAGCCAGCTCCACCCTGATTAGGTGCAGCCGTGCTGGAAGCCAGCCGGCACAGCCTCCTCAGCAGACCCACGTGCAGTGTGCGTACACGATGCCGCAACTTCTAAAGAAGTTCTGGACAATGCTGCCAGTGAATTTACTTTATTACCAGTAAACTCAGACTTCTGCAGCTCTTAGCCCATTCACTGGGTCAGGAGGAAGGACAGCAAGGGAAGAGCTGGCACACTTCAGTGCCCTGACAGAAACAAGCTCTGCCAGCACCACAGAGATTCAGAACTAGATTCAACATGATTTAAACCTTTTTAGGTCACCACTATGGCTCAGTGCTACATAGGAAAATTTTAAAACCAACAGATATCCTAGAAGTCCATAAGGTTCCCCTAAAGTAAAATTGCTTAGGAAGAACTGCAGAAGTCAGCACAATTTTCAGATCTCATCTCACAGTGTTAATTTGCATTGGTCTGTGTAATACAAGGTATAAAGCACAAGACAGATGGCCAACTTAATGTTCCTAATGAATACTAAGGTGAACGCAGCATAGCTTGCTATGTCACTTCTGCCATGCACAGCAGTCACAAATTCCAGAAGGGTGTGAACAAAAAAGCCTCCAAGTTGGTAACTGTTTCTACAATGACCAACAATTAAATTAGCTTAGTTACAGGATCTAACACCATGTCTTGAATTTATTCCAGTGTCACAGTTATTGGCAGGGATAAAGTTTCACATTAGCCAATTAACTAAATGCACTATTACTGTATCTCAGCTACTTAAGCTCATCAGTTAATTAAGAGATCAGTATAAGCTGAAAATAGGCATCTTACCTGACACACATACCTAACATACGTTATCTCAATGATTTAATGTTCTGTATTACGTTCCACAGGTGTCATTTGAAAAAACGAAAGGCAATTGCTCTGTTTAAGGAACAGGTGAAAGATACATAAGCAAATATTTAAAGATTTAATCTAAGAAACTATTTCTTAGATTGATACTTGCTGCTTTACTAAGCTCTATTTTAGAAGGTAGTTTTTAATGATAAAATCACCATTTGACACTCATTATAAATTACTTCTGTATCAGTGTTGAGATGCTTTCAACTTGGTTCCCATTTAAGAAGTGTTTTACCTTGATGTCTAACTAAAACCTACCACTCATTTTCCAGGGACTATGCCCTGGTGATTGCCGAGACGTTCATCTGGCAGTGCAGGCTGAACAAGGCAGACCTAGGGGCACACAGCTGTGCTAAGCACCTGCAGCTGCGGACAGATGTGTAACGGTGGGATAATGCATTCTTGATGCTCCTCAGATGTCAAGCTTCTTTCTGCAAAGCAATCTCTCAACCAGCTCGTAACAGTAGGCAGTAATGCCTTCTTTAATAGCTGTCAAATCAGCCCTGCCGTACACAGAGCCAGCACATGAGCGACTTAGGAGCAGAAAATTGAGTACCCCGCTTGTTGATATTTATCCTTTAAGGTCATGCAGCCCAAGTCATGACACCATAGCACCATTCAAGACTCCCCCAGAACGTGGACCTGGTTTTCCATCTACCACCAAACCCAACTTTTTGGAGTATTTGTCCTTCCTGGCAAGTTTACAGCCATAGGATAAAAACAACCCAAGGTTTGCAAGGGTGAGACCTCATTTCTGCGGCAGGCTGATTAAAAACCAAAAAGAAGAAAAAAAACCCAACTCCCACCAAACCAAAACCCACCACCAACCTAACAAAACTCCCTCTATATTTCAGCTGCCCGTACCACAAAAGGCTCTTCATCTACAGAGAAGGTTTCTACGTGTTACGACATTTTAACTAGCAGGACTCATCCTACTCCCCTGCTGTCCCTTGTTTGCCATCAGTAAAACCACTTTGCCATCATGTCACTGAGCCTCCGGGTGCTTCCAAACAGTGAGATACCAAAAGAACTAGGGTCCATTCTAATTTTCATACGTTTGACTGTGCACACTGAACTTCTGCAGGTCAGAAGCCTGACAGGCTGATGGCTTAATGCCCCAGTGAAAGCCAAAAACATTCATTTACTTCTCTTCTATAGTCAATACTTTCTGGATCCACAATACAGTTAATAACCTTGAAAATTTATTCATGGAAGTACATACACTTACAGCCTAAGTAAACTCCAGCTTTGAGTTAACAGCATGCCATCTAAAACAAGTGGGGAAAAAAACAGCAAAGGAAAACCGATGATGCAAGTTAGATTTTTAAATAAGCAATTTTGAAACTAAATTCCTATCTGTTCTTCTGGACATTCATTCTCCAAGAAACTCCAGCACCTGGAGAACAGGAAGAAGGCAGGAGAAAGCTCAGCAGCTAGGAAGTCTACAGAAGGGTGTAAAGGCCAAGCAGCATCAATAGCTCAAAGGCACAACACTTCAGTTTCTCAGACAAGAGTGATACAAAGCTATCACCAGGTGTCTTGGGATGCTGAGAAAGTCTACTCCTCTCCACGCCCCCACCAGATATTAAAACATACATTAAAGAACAACTGAAGATAAATTTGGAAATATCTGATTGAAAATTAACTCCTGACAAAAACTCTGGTGGTGCCAACCCATTATTTGATTTTCACCCCATGTAAAGGACAGGAATTTGCCTTAAAACAATGTGTAAAAGAGACACAGAATTTGAGGCGGACACTGGAATCTGCTTAAGTGACTGTATCAAGTGATAAACTAAAAGCAGTTACTTACAAGAGCTGTGGGGACCCAGGAGCAGGTTACAGCAATGGACTGACAGCTTTATTCTCCATCTGAAGATGCCGGAAATTACAAAACACAGGAGGAAAACAAAAAACTAAACCCTGAAAGGGGAGCAGTTCAGAGAGAAAAGCTCCATATTAGGATCACCTGAGAGCATGGAAACAGGATAAAGACTACTTTCTTCTGAGTAAAAGCAAAGTTGGAGAATTTCCCCACCACCCATCCATGCATCCCACACCCTGTCTCACGGTGTATGCAGTTCTTCTCCCATGCCATAAGGTGCCACATCCCTTCTGTAGACTGCTACTCTACACTGACAGGGTGACATCCATCCTCTTGCATGAATCTTGGAAGAAAGGTTAAAACATGCCATGAGTTGAGTTTTCACAGTTAAAACTTGTTTTCAACTGCAATCTCCAAGGTAAAAGATTTTAGGGAGAGAACGAGTGTCACCCATCACAGGTTGAACAAAGATCCCAGTAGTTTTCCAACACTTACAAAGGAAGGGAAACAAATCATACCCAAGAATTAAAATAATAATAATAATAATAATCTGCTAACTATTCTTCTGTAATCAGACTAAGTTTATTTTCTATACTGCTTGCTACATAATTTAGTAAGTAACAATAGTTTAATGATAATAATTACAGCATTAATTAGCATGATTACCTTTGAGTAATCCTTCTTTTGATGGCAAATGCAGAGAATTTCCTCTTTTGTGCACTTGTGCATAATGCGACATGGCAAGAACTAGTAGCATATGAGGACGATGTGAATACTAACTCTGTTCAAGGGTTTGGGGTGGTTTTTTGTTTGGTTGGGTTTTTTTAGCAGATGACAAGCTGGGCATATTCTACAAGTTTAGTTTCTTCTCAGTGTTGTTCAGATTAATACTGATACAGTTTACAGGACAGGCTAGATATTAAAAAGCCTTTTTAAAGTTTCTTAATAGGTGATGCTTCAGTGTTATTAACCTTTATCTACAAGCAGTATTTCTTTGAAACTGCACCAAGTGTATTTACTAATAATACCCAGGCAACTTCAGAAGACCAAGCTGCCTTTTGAAAAACACACATGTCCAGCTATTTTCTACATATGAACTTCTTGGCGATAAGGAATTCCTACATTTCATGTACACCTTTTGTTAAGAAAACCATATTTATCCCAGAGTTAGAGTCAAGTAATAATATATTAAGGACACTAGTACATTGCTTAGATAATGATAAACCTATCATCCACCTTCCTATCCTAAAACGAAAAATACGCAATCCTTTGTTATAACCTATATATATATATCTGTATGTCTCATACATACAGGCAAAAATAAAACTGTACTGTTAAATGGGAGCACTTGAACAAAGTAGCCTTAAAACTACATCTCTTCATTTTAAACCCCTATGAATGTACTTGGGGAAAAAAAGCCAGACCTATTATAGCCTATGGTCAAGGATTACTGATGCAATCCAACTTTATGCAATCAACCAAAGGTGCCCGAATTAGGAACTTACGTTCCTAGGAGGGCAGCCTCCTCCAAGCAATGCGAAGCACAGAATCAGCTTCCGCCGTGAACCTCCTTCTGCAGGAGCCTGGTACTCTCCAGGAGCTGAAAGGGCCTTGGAGTAGGCACAGGAAACTGTCCTCTTTATTTAAATTGCTCAAATGAAGACAGATTAAAGTAGCCAGAGCCTCTCCACCTTTAGCAAATTCATTTGATCTCTTTCAAAAGTCCCTGAGCACAGAAGTCTTTAGCTCTATTAATGGACTGAATGATGCTTGTTCTGTACCGAAGGGCAGTGTTTCCAACGGACGCAACAGCACATCCCTTAGGTAACTCCTCTCCTCTTCCTTTCAAACAAAGGGATTGCTACATAACAATTTGATTTAAAACGGATTTAATTCTCAACAACTCAGAGCAAGCTGAAAACTAGCAGCGTAACGGTTATGTTGGCAATGGTATCAGCTATTATGTATCCAGTAATAGTTGAGGTAGGTCTTAACCATGTGCTATGCCTGTCTTTCCTAAAAAGGTACTCATCGTAATGTTCAAAGGAGCTTATTTTTCCAGTGTCATCATTTACTCATAACCAAAAGTACTATTGTTTGTCAGGACAGATGCACTTTTCCTGCTTTTACATATAATTTAAGATGCAAGTGTTGTAATAGCAGATTAAAATAAGCATATGTTTATTGTGGACTTGAGAGTTAAGTTTCTGTAGGAAAATTCTTCAGTTCTAGTCCAAGCAGAACTGTAGTATTAGACGGACCCTATTCTCACCCCTTCTCCCCTTATGTGAACAGAAAATAAGCCTAGTTTCAAATTCAAAGATGAGAACTTTGGTAATGAGTGAGAATGCATTCGCAAAAAGAGCTTCTTATTTCAGCCATTTGAAGAGCCCAGATCTCCCATGGTTTTTCATATATCATGCAGGTATAGCTATTTCATTTAGGCAGAAGGACTTTTGAAAGCATTGGAGGGGGGGGGGAACCAAACAAACCAACCACAAAACTAAACAACCCAAACCACACAACCCCAAACCAGCCGATTGCTGGCTAAAGCAGTTAAAAGAAGAATTCACAAAAATGCCTGGATGCACATACATTCCAGATGCACCCAGCTCGCTACACTAATTACTGTGCTCTAATGAGCAAACCCTGGCCATGAAGTGCTGCTTCTGCAGCTCTGATCGAGGGCACCTCAAGCACAGGACCCAGCAGAACCGGGGCTGCGTTTCAAACTCTGTCACAGTAGCTATCAAATCATAAACACGAAAGATGTCCTAGCAAACAGAATAAATACATAAAGAAAGTATTTCATTTCCCTTGTTTTTAAAAGCCTGTATCAAAACCAGGAATGGAAAGCACACAGCTGGGACTTGAGCAGACCAAGCAGCTCTGTTTGGCTCAGGCCAGGCCCCGGGCAGTGGTTTCTCTCCTGCTTACTTTTTAAGCTGTAGCTTTGGCTCATAAAACTACGACCAGTGTTCAGCACCCTCCCTATTACAGCAATATTTAGGCACTACTAGCAACAGAGGCTATTAAAAATAATAATCTAAAAGGCAATAAGAAACAAGAGATGACTTTGCTGTGGAAAGAATAATCTTTGCTGAGGTACGTCCAAGATGAACACCAACTACTTAGAGACAGTTGGAAAAATCAAGGAGGAAGACTACTCCTCTTTGCTGTTCTCTTCATACTAACCCTGGAAGTTTGTTAGATACCAACACCTGGAACAGCAGGAGCTCTTCCAAACCGTCCCAAGCTCCTAATCCAAACTGCCACTCCAAGAAAGCCACTGAAAAACATGTTTTCAGCAATCACACTGCTTGGAAGAGCTAGTCCTAGGAACACTTAAAGACTGGTAAATAAGACCAGTAAATAAAGTACCCTGTACACAGTTAATCAGGCTCAACTGTATTTCCACAGAAAAAGCAGGCTGCAATATCAACCGGGTGGGGGTGGGGGTGGGCAGGGGGACACAACAAAAACCCAAACAAACAAAAAACCACCAAAACCCAAAACAGAACCAACCAACACCAACATACAACACACTGTAATCCAAAGGGTTTGACCTGTGTATAAACTAAGGATGAGCACAAGAAAAAGTTTGAAGAGTAGCACTCACACCCGTTCCCCCAACTGAAAAGAGCTCATTCATAAGCGCTCATTATTTAGCATCAAAATTGACTTTAACACATAATAATCTGCACTGAAACATCTTGATAGAAAAATATTTGCTTTGCGAGAAAAAGGGTTCCTTATTTGCTAACCTTCAACATAAACGAGAGTTGGAAAGTTTCAAAGTAAAAACAAGAAAAGAAATGGTACAGATACCTAAATCTGACTTGCATGGCAAGAGTTCCTTAAGCTGGAAAAAATCCTTGTATTAATTTATAATAATGAAAGAAGATACGGGAAAGAAGGCAAGGTGACTGCACAGAACAGCTAGAAGTGTACTTTATCAATGGAAGATAAATTAAACTTGGAAATTTGGCAGGCAGAGCAACCAGATACCAACAGCATATTTGAGTAGGCAAACCTGGAAAGAGTTTTAAGACAAGATTAGATCAGTTGGTAGAATTCCTAAAACAGAATATTCTGTTTGACACAGCACTGAACTAGGAAATACAGAAGCCTTTGCGGGCACTGTCATCTTGGACTTTGCACAACCTTGTTTTAAGACGAACTGTTATTACTTAAAACTATTTTATTAACAGGGTTGATGATCAGATAGCAGCGCTCTCAGCATATCTCTGGATGTAGCCTGCCAAAAGGCATTAACAAGGCAGGACACTGGCAGGAACTGCAATGCTTCCTCCCCCACCTCCAAGCAACTATAATATTTTCCTAACTAATGTGGAGCTCAATGCAAATGATTAACTCTTGGTAATAAGTTTCCCACCACAATAAGATAAAATGCTAATGTTGTTTCTTCCATAGTCCTGCAGCAGGCCATTTTCCCTGAATATAATCATCAGAAAGAACATAATTTGAGTAAAAAAAAAAAAAAAAGGTCACACTTGCATTCCTAAGATGGGACACCTGTCTTTTTGGGGGTGGATAAAGCCAGACATAAGTGAACAGTTATATAGAATGCAAAAGAAATACTCGTTTATTTTCCAATGCAGTATTTTGAGGAAGCTGTGGTAAGCACTGCTTTAAATATGTTTACTTATAAGCTCCCGAGAAAAAAGTTGTTCCCTGGGAACTGATCATGACTGATCATGTCCTGGGATGGATGAAGGCTGGGAACAGGGAGTGTTAAAGAGCCCACCCATTCTGCACGTGTAATTGCTACTCCAAGGTGAAGTGGTTAGCTAGACCCCCATCAACGGGATGGATACAAAGGAGGTGTTTCATTTGGGGTTCACTAACTAATGCACCCCCAAGTTTCCACTCCCAGTAGGCTTGGTAATCAGTCTCCACATAACCAACTTGTGTCAAAAACACTTTGAAATCTCTAAGAGCAGCACTAAGTGACACCCACTATGTTAAAGATAAACGAGGAACTGAAATTCCTCTTTTTTCTAATGGGGTCGCTGTGTTTTCCATGCTGCTAGGCACCAACTCTCTCTCTAAAAAAAAAAAAAAAGTTTCCCAAAACAGCTAGAATAGTAATTTAATCACAAGCCACGACTTCTCCTACCCAACTTAAATTTAATTACTAGAAGAACAGTACATAGGAGAATTAGGTGCACAACAGACCAGTCATTCTGCTAGAAAGGGCATGAAACTTCCCAGGGAGACAAAGCGCACACACAAGTCTTGAGACTCACCTCTACTAACACCTTCTTGGACTATAGCGGGTGAAGGACTACAAAGCCAATCAATGCAGAAGTGAGATGTTATAAAACGTGGGTACCTTGGAGCATTAATTACTGCTACATAGGCAAGGTAGAACTGCAGCAAGATGGTAGGGTTAGGAGCCAAGAATTACCTTGTGGTCAAGCTTACCTGACCAAAAAAATGGGTAAGGACAGTTCAGAAAATGCAGAAGTTGCTTCCACCAAGCCTGTAAGGGCCAATTATCAGACGATAAATTCTTTGGGGGCAGTATTGTTCCTTTGGTTCAATTTATTCAGTATTCACAAACTAGCCCAACAGAGACTCAAGACTACGACTTGTATTCAGGAACAGCATGATTCCAGCTATAAGCACATCCCCCAAAGAAATGTGATTTTAAGAAGAGACCAGCAGGATAGAATCCATGAGAGACAAGGTCACAAAACACTGGAGTTTTCCTTTAACTCTAAAAAGCGTATTTGTTGGTGTTTCTCTCCGTGAGGAACAAAAGGTAGAAGAGCTCCTGGAAACTTGCATCTGGACACAGAGCATTATTTGCATGATGATCTCTCAGGGCAGTGGTGGCCCAGGTAGCTCTGTCACAGTTCAGAAACACCTGGTATGTTTTCTAAAGGTTCATGCCATTTAGAAGAAAAAAATAATACAGATAAGCTGGTTTAGAGGTTTACAAGAAAATAATCTTTCTGTATACAGGATTGTTTTTCTCGTTTTGAAAGAAAGTACACTGGTTTAGAAAGTCTCCGTCATGAGCCAGAGTTCAAGAACTAGATTGCCTTGCAATAGCAAACCACAATATCCACACTCACTTGTTCTGACAATGCTGCTGCTCCTTTTTTCTCCCAGAGGAGAGACTAAAATTGTGTATTCTCTCTTGTTCCATTCTGAAGGAGTTTCAGTTAAAGCCAAAAACCGAACCTATAGTATTTTTGTGCTGTAGTATCAGTGCAGCAGCTGGAGTGTCCTGGTTACGTCAACAAATGCGTTTGCTTTGGTTGCATTAAGGCAGCAATAGGACATTGCATTAAGTAACATCAGTGTGAGGCTATAAAATACATGACTGGTTTAAAGCATGTGACTTTAATCAAGCAATGTGATTTCAATACTCATGTGTTTTTCTGTTGCAATTCAAGCCGTTTTGGCACCAGAACTAGTTTTAGATTTGGAAGGAAATACAATAGAGAACTACAGATGTGAAAAACTGACACACAAATGGGTAAGAGAACTTATCTAAAATGAGCATTTAAACCTTTCTTAGAATAATACCCGATATTGATAAGCCCTTTACAGAACATATTTTGATTCGATAATTGCTTGTATTTATAGCAACTCATTTTCTTTAAATGTACTTCTGTAAGCACATAGCAAAAAAAAAAAAAATTTACAAAAAAAAAAAATCAGTCTTATGTATTTTACCGAGCCAAGTCATCAACATGCAATTCACAAGTGAGTTCCAACTCCAAGAAAGAAAAAGTTTAAATAGATATTTGACAGCTTTCCCCTTCTTCACCCCTCAAAGTGCTAACCCTCCGTTGGGACCTGTGATTTACCACCCATTCAGCAGGTTTGCTCATTACATGCACTGGATGTACGTAATGCACAGGCAAAGGGAGAGATTCGCTCACCCTCAGCAAGCAGGGCATTCGCGTCACGTCCCGAACAGGCTTCCAGACCAAATCCAGGAACAGCAAAGGATGCTGCTACTTCGAGGTGTGAAGGACTGGAGTGCTAAGCTTCAACTGAACGTATGTTTAACTACTGCTGCCACCAAATATAGCCTCCTTGTGAATACATCCAGCAAGAGTTAGTGAAATTGTTAGTCCAACCTTCAGATAACGTTTATGGTTTCCAAACTATTTAACATGTATGCTACGCTTTGCTTCCTCATTACCACTTCCAAACTGCTTATTGCCTGTCTCTTCTCACCCTCGCTTCAGTCCGCGTGTTAACAAGCCCTTGGTAGAACCAGGACTTTTACCCGCAGTACAGTCCTGCACCAAAAAAGCATCCGAAATGTGCTTCCATGTGCAGAGACATTGAGTGTCCCCTCCCCACTTCCAGCATGGCCCCACACATACAGCAGGTCCTTTTTGTCCCCCATGGGGTATATATATGCAATGACTTTGTGGATGAAAAGTGGGACATGAGCCAGCAATGCGCACTGGCAGCCCAGAAGGCCAACTGTATCTTGGGCTGCATCAAGAGCAGCGTGGCCAGCAGGTCAAGGGAGGGGATTCTGCCCCTCTACTCTGCTCTGGTGAGACCCCACCTGCAGTGCTGCGTCCAGCTCTGGAGCCCTCAGCACAAGAAGGACATGGAGCTGTTGGAGCGGGCCCAGAGGAGGCTACAAGAATGATCCGAGGGCTGGAGCAGCTCTGCTGTGAGGACAGGCTGAGAGAGTTGGGCTTGTTCAGCCTGGGGAAGAGAAGGCTGCGGGGAGACCTGATTGCGGCCTTTCAGTGCTTAAAGGGGGCCTATAGGAAACATGGGGAAAATCTTTTTGATGGTGATAGGACAAGGGGTAATGGTTTTAAACTGAAACAGGGTAGGTTTAGGCTGGATATAAGCAAGAAATTCTTTACTTTGAGGGTGGTGAAACACGGGAACAGATTGCCCGGAGAGGTAGCGGAAGCCCCATCCCTGGAAACGAAATTCAAGCCCAGGTTGGACGGGGCTCTGAGCAACCTGATCCTGGGTAATGGTGTCCCTGCTCACTGCAGGGGGGTTGGACTAGATGGGCTCTGGGGGTCCCTTCCAACCCAAAACATTCTATGAGTCTATGATACGACTCACACAACAGAGGTTAAGAAGCATTTGTCGGGTGACAGCCCAACTGAAAATTAAGCATTCTGCATTAAAGACATTATTTTGATGTACACAGCTTTTACTTCCAGAGATGAAGTAAATGCATCTGGAAACACTCTGAAGGCATTAAGAAGTCCAGCATGTGACACATGCAACGGTTCCCTATACCTTTGCCAAGAAATACTTTGTGCAATACATACAAAGCATGTGAATTAGCAATTTTTACTTAAACCATTTAACTTTTCAGCAGCCAGACATTATCCTGTGATTGCTGATGCTCTACAGAAGGCTCAGGCGCCCAAGCAGCAGCATGTTGCCAAAAAAAACACTGGCAGGAGAAAATGGCATTCGCCAGCTGCAGGTACTATCTGCTATTTTGAAGGTAGTCCTTTACAAAAAGACTGTATTTACTCATACAGACAAGAAATCACATGAGATGATAGCTCTGTGGTGGAAAAGTAAAGCGACAAAGTAAATGCCACGAGAGATCCTCTGATGAATCCAGAGTGCCCTTGATCACAGCGTGAGAGTAGAAATTGAGCTCCATGACTGAATTTTAAAAATACAAAGGTAACAAGCTTCCAACCCCAAAGTACTGTACTCTGCTCCCAATGCCATCTCAGGCGCTGAGAGTGTTCTCAAAGAACACACATCTCTACTGGGAAAAGGTGAAAAATGTCTTCCTACATAATATGTTGTCTGAACTAAAAGAATTATTTATAGTTGCTATATTTATTATAAATTATTATAAACTAAGTTGTTATGAACTATATTTTTCATAAGATGAAATTATAAACATTTTAGTTATTTACAGAAAAGTGTCAATAACAGTAGACTGAATATATGTTCCAAGGGTAAACTTTCCCTATTAAATGTGTGCAAAGATAACATGCAATCTACAGCACTGTATGATACATTTTCATGTTTTAGTCTCTAATCTTTTTCACTGGTCAGCACATGTTTTTAAAATTACTGAAGCACTCTTCACTACCATTTGTAAAGTGCCTTTTCCTTCATGTTTGAGAACGTGGGAAAACCACACCATAGATCAGAAACTCCCCAACCCCCCTCCCTTCTACCTAATCTTCAGCACAAGGATGTCTTTATATATATATATACACACACACACACATATATATATATAAAAAAAAAAAAAAATCCTTCAGCACATCTGAGTTTCTACAGAAGTGAAGAACCATTTCTTCAGAACTGTGCCCATCTCCTCCCACAAATGGCTTTCAAGCAGGGCTTTGAATTTTTCCTTTTAAATCATGTTCGCTAAGGAGGGAGGGAGATGGGAAGAGAAAAGGACATTGATAAAGGGATGAAGGGAGGAGCTGTTAAAGTGATCTAATACGCAAGCCCAGCAGCAAGGACCCCCACCAGTATTTCTGCTTTATGAAGTACAATTTTCAAATGCTTTACATTAGGCCCTAACAGGTCAACTGGATGTATAACAGCTCCTGCAAACTGATAGCACATATTAATTGCTCGTGCACTTACTACCTGCAGAACCTGCAGTGCCCCTGCATCTCTCAGTGCTGTGAAGTCTCAGGATAACAGGCTACTTATGTCATTTTAAATATTTAAGGTAGCCTAAAAAACCCCAGCCCCATTCAGCATTTAAGACACAGTTTTTAATTTACTTCAAAGGTGGGAAACAGAACAAAAACCCTTTACACAGTTTGCACTGTCCCACCTTTTGGCCATCTCTTGTTTGCACAAGCCCGAGTGTGCCAGGAGAAAAAGCTACTACCTGGGGCTAGCACCTGCGAGATCGGCCCAGGGTCAGCAGAAGGCAGTAAATGCAAAATTCAAGTTCCAGTTGAACCTTAAGTAAACCACATTAGACGTCTCGCATATTTTACTGTGCACAGGTTGGGACAGTAAAATATCAAGTTACATACTATGCTATAGGTGTTTTCCATAGACTGTGCAAGCAGTGCAATATGAGCACTCGTGCTGCTTTTGGATGCTTCACTCTTCTGCTGATATTGATAATTCAGTATGAAACACTGAATTATATTCTGCACTTTTCACACTGGAAACACAACCACAACGTGAGGGAAAACTGTTTGGTTCTTTTCCTTAAAACAAAACAAAAAACCAAACAAAAAACCCCCTGCACGTCTTTCACTTCCCAAGCAGTGGAACATTTCTCTTTCTTCAAATCATAGATTTCAGCCAGACAACATATAGGGACCAGATTAAGCTGTAACTGGAAACCTCTGAGTGCAAGTAAAGTGTTTCATTCACAGCCAGAAACCAGGTTATTGACTTCAGGTTTTTAATTCTGCCTTGTAATCCACCTGCTTCACAGAACAGGTCATTTCATAGCCTTTCCTTTCCGACTTCAGGTAACCGAGCCTCCATCGCTCTCACCATGCTCCCGTGCCGAGTGGGACCCAACAGTGCGGCACAGGTGCTTCCCTGGCAAGGAGATCAGATGCGCCCTATGCACCCACTCCCAACACAGGGATTCAGCGGCCCTGGCAAGCCTCCGGCTGCAAAGTCTCAATACAAATGCCAAAGGCTTAGGCTGTGAGAAAACAGAGCCCGTAGGTTTTCAGTAAACAAAGCAAGCAGATGCCTCTGAAAGCCCACCATACACACATCCAACACACGCATCACCCTGGCACCCACCCTTGCAGCACGTTGAAATTCGGCATCCCAAACTGGCAAGACATCCATGAAGACCACCTCATCTGCCTGCTTAGTCTATTTTTACTATGATTATGACTACAGCTGTCTAAATAGAGTAGTTTTTAAAACCAAAATTAGCAAGATTTAGAAAGGCTCTATTTCATAATGTAACTTTTGCCTACAGAGCTTCTAGCTGGAAGACAAATAAAACCCACAAGCCTCCACAAACTTCACCCGAAGCACCTGCCTGTAGGAAAGATGAAGGTGAACCAATGGCTCCTGCCTTTAAGCTGCCACTTAGGTGCTACACACCTAAGAGATGCCACACACAGACTTCCTGGCTTCATCCTGGCTGTGGGGTGGCAGAACTCTCCCACAGAAGTGCTCTTCCCTTCCCAAGACAGGGATGCCACCAGCTCGGGGAGGGAACGCTTGTGGCCACACATCCAGGTGTGCCACTCCTCAAGGAAGACACCCCATAGGGAGGAAAACCAAGCCCTTCTTGCATTTTCTTTTAGAGCAATGCTTGGGAAAGTCATGCTGCATGACCATGGACGCACTGGGATCTGGCTTCTCTGCAGGAGAGGATGGACATACTGCACCAGCCACACTCAAAGTCACTCTGAATCTGGTGAGAAAGAACTGGGAGGATCAGAAAGCACCCACTGTCCAAAGGGAACTCTCCTGTAGCAGGCATAAACAATTTACAAAAAAAAAAAAAATATAAAAATTTAATGTCTAAGAGGAAAAAAACCTGAAGTATTTGCATCAAAGGACTCTGAATTTTAAGGCAGGGAAGCAGAGCTAGCAAACTGGAAATAACTGCCTAAAAACATAACTGACTGCTATACACTGGATTTGCCTACAAGACAAGGTGAAAGTGCTTTTTACATCAAACCCTTTAAGCCCTTTTTTTGCTTATAAAACAGCAAAGGAGCAGTTGTATTCATTTCTCAAACATGGTCATCAAGTCAGAAGTTTTTCAGATATTTACCTTCTTTCTTTTTTTCCAAGAGCTGGGTAACCAGACCAGCTGTGGCCAACTTGTACCTGCAACTTGTACCTTCTTTGTACCTGCAAGAAGACTTGCGGGAATTGACAACCCTTAACTATAAGGCAAATCCTTATTTCTGGCTTCAGCTGTATTATAATTTGTGACTCATGAATTATATTATTCAACATTCACATGAAAAATAATAGCTATCATATTACCTGCTGCAGTAAGAGTGGATCACTGCTTTCTAGAGTTTATTTGAATGGGTAACTAATTATATTTTCCATTTATCAAAAATCTCCAAAGCACAATGAATGTTCAATTTATTATATTTAATATTCAGCGAAGGAGGACCTTGTTGCTTTCAACACTGAAATCCCAAATAGAGAAATTAAAACAAATCACTTCATCTAGAAACCAAACAAACAATTACATGGAGGAACAACGCCAAAAAGGAAACCGAACAGCTGCGTTTGTCAGCCCTTATTAACAGTAAAAATAACACCTTATTTCATTTTCTAAGAGTTACTCGTTATCACCTGAAAAACAAAACAAAGTCTATTAGTTTACAAATGAAAAGTGTCATACTATCAAAGTGATATTCCAGTAGGAAAATACTTGGGACTGAATTATCAGGCGTATTCAGCACAAGATCCACACACAGAGCCCAATAATCTCAAGGGGGCTGTGGGTGCCCAGCCCTCGGGAAACAGAGCCATTAAAGGCTACTTTCATTACAAAGCCCTGATAAAACCCATACGTACTCTTGTGGAAATCATGAGAGACTTAGAGCAAGTTGTAAGAACCATGCTAAGCTTTTTGTATTATTCCATTAAAAAAAAAAAAAAAAGCGCCACAGTAAGACCAAGCAGCTAATGCCAGCTCTGATTTAATACTACTTTTGCAAAAAACATATTCAGCACTGTATTTCAGGGTTGCATTACAAAACAGCAGGAACTACCTGAAGTCTAGAGCTACCTCCTTTCAATGGAATAAAACCCCAGGAAGATGCTGTGTACCGGCACGCACCATCCCAGCTTGCAACCAACAGCTGTAACACTCTGCCAAATGCAATCTGGAAGTGGGAGATTCTTTGTATACTCCAATACAAGAGGCAGGCACCAAATGCTATTAACTGCTCAGTCATGAGATGCTAGTTTAACCCCCCCGTGCAAGCTGTGCATAGCCCTACTGTATTAGTCCAATTGTGAGCAACAAATCTGACTACTTAATATGCAAATTCCCTTGGTCAGTCTTCCATGGAAGGCCCATGAAAGCAGTTATTGTAACTTCAAATTAGACATGTGATATGCAGCACTGCACAGCACTAAAGAAAATATTTAAGAAACTGTTGTCCAGTTACCAAAAGCAGAGGTTGAGCACAATTATTTGGCTTTCTAGAAGTTAACAAAGCTCTAGCACTGCACCAAATACTGCAGGAGGAATTTATACTTTTAATAATTTCCTATTCCAGCACGCCAGTCAAACGTGCAGCCCTATTTCCACTTGTCCCTATTATCACTGCTGGGTGATAGGAGCAGCAGTAAAGAAGACAAATTTCAAACAGAATCACCATCTTTTATAACAAAGAAGGGCGATAAGAACTCTAGCAGGCAGGCGAACATCATGTCAAGGAGAGCACAGCAGCAATCAGACAGCTGCAGCCAAAAGGCTTAATCTGTAGTGACTTGTCATGCCCGTACTTCTAGACACTGGATTTCCTGCCCTTTTGTTATTCCACACAAATAACTGTCTCGCTGAACTTTACCAAGTAAGACAAAGTAATATGCAACTTCTAACAGGAGTAAGAGTTTGCCAGAAGAAAATTAATGGGTTCATGTTTCTCCTTTTCCTCACCACTACTCCCCTCCAAAGAAAGAAAAGAAGAGCTCTCCGAAAAGGACTCGTGCATGGGGATGGCAAGTTGGCTCTGCTAAACTGAACACACCTGATAACTTACAGGCACAACTGCTGGAAAACTCTGCACTTAACTCCAAACCCAATGCTCTTCTGAACACATAACTGAAGCAGCCACAGAAGCTGTAAGGGGCCAGAGAACAGCTATTTCTCCCCCAGTCTCACTGTCCTGCAGAATTTCAGTCACCTGTGACAATGCACAGTAAGAAGAAATGTGGAGCTCGGCTCCTGACAGCATGGAATACCTGATGGGAGACAGCTGAACCAAAGGGATGGGGGGGAGGAAACTCTGTATCTATAAATCACCTAACGATCATCTTTTATTCTGCTTTTTATCTCCTTTAATGAGTCACCAATAAATCCATCTCACTATCCGGGGCAACCAACCACCACAATACTGCTCTGCTGGACTACAACGCACCAAGCATTGAGACAGGAACTTTCTCCTAAATACAACAATATTCTGTTGAAATGAAAACTTGTTAAAAAGAACAGCGATAGCAAAACAGCTGATACCAATCTGCAAAGACCATTTCATTTCCAGCAGGATGGGCAGAGAAGCATCTGCTTAATTCTTGTTAAGGAACAGACTCCTCCTGCTTCAGTCAATGTGAACAGAAACGTGCAATAAGCTGGCACACACGTAGGTGAGGTGATTTTTTTTTTATTAACTCAGTCTTACACACAGAGACCCACCTGAGTATATGCAATGGCTCTCTGGGTACATGCACACATCTTGACCTTGAAAAATACCAATAGTAAGAGACAAAGGAAGCACACGCGGTCAGGGCACGCTGTCCACTTTGCCGAGCAGCAGAAAAGTAACGGGAAGTGCCAGTGATTGACAAAAGACCGAGGAGAATACAGGGATGTGACAAATCCTCATCTTGACTCCAGCAATACAATCAAGCAAGACTTTGCCAGCTCCACACAGCACTGTAATAGGTGGAGACTGGTACGAATTAAACTTGAGATCCAGCCCCCACTTTTACACAGCATCAAGTACTGTTAATACTGTCCAGTACTCTTGACCACTTGTAATTCTCCAAGAAACTTTGCCATTTTAGGGAAAAGACAAAGCCTCCCCCAAGCAAATCCATCAGTGGCAACACTCTGGTTGGAACTGAGATGTTTCTGTTCCAAAATACCTTCCTGAGATTTCTAAATGATCTAGCTCATCGACAGCAATCTGAAAACAAATGCACCAGGTCACAGCCCAGGAGCTGGTGGAAATGAGCTTATGTGTGAAACAGGAGTAAGTCACCTTTCCTCACAGGTCTAGTCTCCAAATCATGTTCACTTGTACTTCAGCTGGTTTGCTTGCTGATGCCTCAAGACATAAGCTCCCTTGAGAGATCAAGTCAGATTTCATACTTGGCACAGGCACGTTTACAGAATTTGTAAAGCTAAGAATTAGTGCAAGCTGGACTTAGACATCTCGGGAGTTAGATTTATAAAAGATATTCTGAGGTTCTTTCAGCTTACCTACACCCTCTTTTTTTCTTGTTGAGAGGCGAGAACAGATATGTAACATTACAAAACAGGCTACTGCACAGCTGATGGTTTAAGACAGTCCTAAGAAGCCCATAATTCAAGTGAAATTTCATCACTTTGCACTTCAACAAGACAACCTTAAGGAACATTATCCTTAGAGCATGAATCAACGCGAGCCAGCTGACATGCATTTCGCATCTCTTACATCTTGAAAAACCCAGCTGCTGTCCTAGTGCACCAAGCACAATAGGTTATTTCACCCCAAAGCAGCCGTGTGTCATGCCGTGTAAATGCCAAGCAGGAACACGCTCCCAGTAAGTCCACCCAGGACAGCACTCTGGAGACAACGTGGATGGAGTCTGCCCACCTCCTGCTGCTATTGGGCACATAATAAGACTATTTTACAATATCAGCAAAACACTTGATAATTTTTTCCCTCCTATCTCATTCATTTGACATCACAGGCAAGATAAGAGTGAGGAAATTAAACCGAGGCTATTTCTGTGACATGATCTCACCTCCTAACACCTAGCTACTGAAGCAGCTCTCAGAACAAATGTCAACCTAGCTTTTAATGCTATTTTTCAGTCAAGGTTTTTTGGGTATGTGGTAATTCCCGCCACTATTTTTCTTTGACTTCTAGCATGCTCTGGTCCTTCCTGCACTGACACTCTTGCGTTTTCTACTGGTTGGTAAGTCTGCTTAGTACAGATGCATTTTAGATAACTCACTTCTTCCCCCCCCTTTTTTTTTTTTTAATAGGGGAGAGGAGTAAAGACGACTCATACTAGACAAAGCTATACAATCCATTTTAATGACAATGATGTGATTAAATCCTATACAGTTCTTAGCAGCTGGACTTTCTGATATTTCTATGAACTATGTATCTGGCATTAATCAGCAGGTGGCTGCTTCAGATACAATTTTAAGTGCTGCATTTTTTTTACATTACGGAATGACATCACAGTCACTGATATGACAGAATATCCATCAGCTGGGGCATCTGAAATAAAACCAGACTAAGAAATAATATTCCATAAGGCACAGGGGAAAACATAGACCTAGGTCAGCAATTTTCAACCTGAAATCTCTGGACCCTGCATGTGCGAGGACGACTTATAAGTCAAGCATCCTGTTGGTAGGCTGACTTTAAATGACTACAAAGCATATACAGCTCAGCTGGAGAACATCAGGGGTCCACAAACTCAAGGACATTGAAAAAGCAGTAATTCAGACATTTAGGTAGAGAAAAACGTAGGGGTAAAGGCTGTTCACGCTGTAGCAATGTTTCCACATAAGCTATACTCACTAAGTAGGTGTGCACTTGCACACGGGTGAGAACACTCAGCTGCTCCAGCATTTGAAGTCACTGGAGATTGATTATTTAGCATGGGTGACTTAGGCTGGAGGAAAGCATCTATCTTTCTTGGAAAGATAAAAAGAAAGAAAGAAAAAAAATCCAAAACAAACCAAAAAAACCCAACCCAACCAACCCGCAGCAGTGCCAGGACCTAAGTTATCTGAAGAATTATTTTCCACACACCACAAGGAGCTGAGCCCAAGGAAAACAAAGTTTGGGAGCCCCAGGCAGGCCCTTTCCCCAGCCTGTCTGTATTTCATCAGCCGCCTG
>JMFS01130041.1:0-23813 GCA_000699545.1 Podiceps cristatus | reverse complement strand
TCCCCCCCGCCGCAGCAGCGAGCCCGGCTTCCCCGGGGAGCTCTCACTTCTTCGGCATCGTTTTGCTTTAACCTCCCCCCCGGTGTGTGTGGGGGGGTGGGAAATCGCGTTAAAAACCGTCAGGGGTTCCACCTGGGTTGGGTTTTGACCCGCCGGTGCGTGGGTCAGTTAGCCCAGCTGTTTCCAGTGAAATAAATGCTTGGTTGTGCCTTGATTGACAGGTGTTTACTTACTGCCAAGCCACAGGATTTGCGTCTTACTTTTTTGCTTAATTCCTCTTCCAGGTGTGTTGGAGTTCGGGGCTTCTTTTTTGTTTGTTTGTTTGTTTGTTGTGGTGAAATAAGGGCTGCACGAACGACTCTGCTTTGCTGGTGAAAATTTTGTGTTTAAGTAAACAAACAAACACATGTCGTGAGTCATTGTCCAGATATTTTCTCCTATTGCTGTTCCACCCCTCCACTTCAGACCATGAGGCCAGACACTACCTGCTCTGTTCTTGCATCAAAAACTTTATGAAATTCAGATCCCAGACTAGCAAAAAAAAACCAAAACCAACCAACCAACCCCCCCAAAACCCAACCAAACAAAAAACCCCTAACAAAACCCCCAAACCCAACCCACCTTGTCTGAGTAAGAAGATTTGGATAGCCAAGGCTAAAAGCATCCACATTTCATCTTATCAAATTGTGGGTTTTCCTTATGGATTAATCTACCAGAATAGATTGTTTCAAGTATTTTTGTTACGTTTCTACGGCATACTTCAAAGCCTTCAAAGAAATAAAATCCTTTCTGGGTGTTGCTTCTTATTTGGGTAAGAAGAATAGAAATGCTCTGGTTGCTCATCATGCACCAGAGCCAACACCACTTTGGAGAATCCCAGCTCCTTCATTTCTGAAGGGTATATATCCCATCACCTGCTTAACTGGCTGTTATCTTCCAGCCCCATGGCTAAAATGGCTGTAGAGAGACCAGCATGGAGGCAGGTAGCAGAAGAAACCGTAGTTAAAAGGTAAACTTGGTTAGAGGCACTGGCCTTTCAGCTCCAAGGCAGGGGAGAGGTCCCAAAGCCACAGTGTGCTGTCAAACGCCCACCCCGTCAGCCGGGCACTCTGATTTTGAGAGAAGAGCAGGTATGCGAGGTCTGGCTTGATAAGAGAAACAGGTCCCTCCAGGAAGAAACCGTCTTTTCAGGGTCAGTCCTTCCTCTCCAAGCAGCTCTCATACCGTAATAACCACACTCTGCTCCTTAATCTTGCAGCGTTTGCTCCCCGTGCTTTGCTAAAACAAGGTGTTTAGCTCAGAAGTGCTGCCAATAACTCCTCCTCAGGAACGAGTGTCCCACCAACCTCCATGAGCAGTGGGTGCTGGCACCCTGGTTGAGCTATCAAGCATGCTCAGCCCCAAATACCACATTATTACTATTCCCTGCTACAGCCCTCTTATGATTTTATTTTTTTGTACTGATTAAGTTTTGAAGTTTACTGCTCCGATAGCTCCGTTCAATGGTTTGGTTTTCATATCTTCCCAAGGAAAAAGTCTGCTAATAAATCCAATTACAGACTGGGTTGCATATTTGATGGGCCCTGGCTGCATTATATTCTCTCGGTACGGTTTGTTGCACTGAGACATGCAGAAGTCCCTGGAATTATTTACAGTTGTACAAACGCACAGAACAATTTTTGAAAAAAAAGCGGTAGGCAAGCAAAACTGCCCAAAGAGATTTTAAATACATGGCAAACCCTTCTGGCCACTACATGGAACTAGTGAACAATCTGTACTCTTGTCCCACCTCTAAAGGCAAATTCTTCAGGACAAGAAAATAATAAAATTTATTCCTGCCTACACATTCTTTCTTACACAACACGCTCTTCACATTACACAGACTGATCATGGGAGTGTTGCCCCATGCTGGTTTATCACAGTTTTGTCCTGAAGCAAAGTGGGATATGAAAGATCCCACTCCGCTACCCTTTCTGAGGAGCAGCCTCCTCTTCACTCTGCAGCCATTAGAGCAGGCAGGGAATCTAATTTCACCATAGGGCACATTTTGTCTTATGCCAGAAAGAGCCAGGGAAAGTCTCCTGCTTCCTCTCATTTTTCCACTTAATACCTGCCCCACTCACAGGAATGAATCCCCGTTCTCCCCTAACCCAAGACAAGCTGTATGGCATTGGACCTCTCTTCTGTATCAGAAAGGGCAGCTGCCAACTGGGATAGTGCGGAGAGTTCACAGGAGAAGGCTTTTGCTTTCAAAAATATGAGTAGGGATGTTGATGTTTACTAACCCTTGAAAGGGGACTGCTGAATACACAGTGGAAGTGCAGCCTTTGAAATTCAGGAGGAAATAATTCAGTTCCAAACTTTGCCCAGGCTTCTCTGCATGATCCTGGGGGAAACCCCCCCACCGTCCTCCTTTGCCCTTCAGTGCTTCTCCTGCACAGAGGAAGATCCCACCTCTGCCCATCCACTTACAGCTTCCCTATGGCATCCAGCATAATCTGACCCTTGTTTCAGCAAGGACCCCTAAATACTGCAGAAAACTAAATGTGAAATCATTACAGTCTGCTGTTCTTTAAATTAAAGGGTTTTATATATCTAGAAAAGAACAGACAATGCCACAACCAGCACAAAGTTTTCAAGTGCCTGTGAGAAAAGTAAGTGATTTATAGATTAGTATTTGTAGACTGTTCAGTGAAGTGTGAAGGAACAACAATATACTGTCATATAAGCTGTGGCATATAAACATCCCTTGGCATTTTACACTTTGAAAAGGATTATACATAAGCTCAACTGAGAACAGCATTAAAAAGGAATCTCAGTCATACTTTTAGGGAACATTTAGTAAGAGAGCTAATCTGTCTTTGGAGCTGAGCTAAAGCTATGCAAAATGGATGCAAAGAAATTCATACAATCGTGACATAAGATTTAGAAACAAAACAAAATTTTAAAGCCAAAATCACGTCAAAAAACTTTAATAATGTGTCAGGTGCTTTTTTGAGTTTTTCAAATTCTTACCTCACAGATGAACTCTATAAAATTGAGAGAAAATAAAAACCAAAATCAAGAATTTTACATATTTATCCCGCCTCCAAAATGTGAGCCTTCTGGAGAAACATTCAGTGTCACAAAACTCAAAGATAAAACAACAGGACTGCTAACACTGTTAAATTCAGCTAGTTTCAAGTCCTAGCTCAGACTTAGACAAGGACCTTTGAAACGTCTTCCCACATTTATAAGTTCTTCCCAGGAGCCTGTTGTGATCTAAATTTGAGCTGTCTGGGGCATGGTGTCACTGTTTGTGAACTCCAGAGGTTTTCGGGTTTTCAAGTTTTTACAATAATACGGCAAAGACACAACACTTCTGATTTCCTTCACTGATAATTTCAGTAGAAAGCTGCCTGAGATAGTCTAACACTTTACCACTTTGGAATTTTTCACATCACTTGTGACTTAACCAGAAAGGCACCTCTATTTTGTATAGGGCAAAAGCCACGGTATAGGGCCACAGAAAGTCTAATACGAACTTGCACTTGTACAAAGGTCTAAGTGTTGCTGAAATCACCAGGGTTCACCTTGCTCTCCACCTTGGAAGAGAAATGTGATTAAACCCTGGTTTAAGGAAAACGCTTAGAAAGATGAGTAGTCAACATGCAGCAAGCGCGAAGTTGAGAGCACAGGGGACGAGGAGGATGTGAAAATTGAGACCATGGAGTGCTAAAGAACACAATTCTAAAAATCAATGCAATGATGGATCAGGAACGAATGCAAAAAGCACAGCACGGGAAGGCTATAATTAGATGATTTAGTCATAGCCAGGAGCCTGACTGAGCTTTTTGAATCCACTCAAGTGGACACAGTTAATGCAGAGTTTGGCTTGATCGTTACAGTTCTTCCCATGACAGCCACACAGAAGCGGTTCGCAGTATCCTTTAGCGTCTATTACGGCAATATAGGTTAAAACCCACTAGTACACACAAGGGTCTCTAACCCCATGAAAAAAATGATACCTACGGACAAGGCTGAGCGTCTGCTGTTGCAGCTGTGCTTCTGGGCCCACTGACGTGGACTCAGCAAAATGCTGGAAAGCAGGAACAACCCCAGCAGCACTTGGACCTGTTCTGTTCACGCTACGTTTGGTGGCTCTGCAGTGAAATTGCAAAAAGCCAGTTGCCACTCTCACTTTCCTTTTATTGCTATCAGCAGTGGAGGTTAATCAAAGCTAATGTAATGATGGGGAAAATGCCAGTGTAGAGTAACACTGACGTGAACATTAAGCCTCCCCAGAACAGAGCCATCTGTGTGGACTGCCAGGGTTCGTGAATAGGCAGGCAAAAGAGGTGTTCCGAGTCCCCCAAAAGCTTGATCGTGAGGAGGAATCTTTGCTCAGCAGACTCTATCAGAACATATCCCTGCAGCTTGTAACTTAGGGTGAATACCCGAGCTGACGCTGCCAGCACAGAGCCCATCCTGGTCCAATATCCTCCCCAAAAGGACGATTTTCAGTACTGAAGCGAGTGCATTTAGTGCTAACTCATGGCATCTCTGCAGTCCCTCGCAGGCTGGCAGGTGGCAAAACTATGCCCGGAAGACGTTGACCAAGTGAGAATCTGAGAAGTGCGCGAGAGCTGAAACACGGCACACTTTTCTGGTATCGTTCTCCTAGTCTGCTCACAGCAGCTTGCGCCTTGACCGAGCCCATCCTGTCTCCTCAGTTACATTTGCTGACTCTTCTTTTACCAGGCCTGTTGTTCCCCCAAGATGTGATGGCAGAAGGGAGCTTAAAAAGAAAGCAACGATTAATTCCACAGATGCTAAACCCCTCTCCTTGCCCACAACACTCTCCTTGCCTTTCCCTGCCTACTTATCTCATCCCAGTGTCATCATTCAGGACGAAGTGGTAGCTCAAACACTTGAGCACAAGCTTGGGATCTAGGATCCTATCTTTGCTTTTGGCTCAGCTGCTGATCCACAGAGTCCTTTCAGCTCCTTGGATCATTCGCATTTTCTTCCAGCTGCAGGTCAGCAGCTGCTCTAAGACCCCTGGAACACAGACAAGGGACTAGATTTGGTAAAGGACTTCAGTGGAAGTGAAACACCCAAGTTAGAAAACAGCCAACATCACTTTTGTATTTCCCACGGACTCCTATGTTCACTGGGCACCAGTGATGCCCAGAAGGCCCCAGCTGAGGCGTCCAGCCAGCATCCCTTGAAAATTATGAACTTACCCAGCAAAGAAATTGGGGTTTCTAAGGCTAGAGAGCACATGTGCAAGGTGATCATCATCTACAGTCTAGTAATAACGTCTTTTTCTTAGCATTTCTAGGGTTTGTGTCTGCTTCTGGAATTGTGCTGTATTATGTTCCACAGCTGCTGGGTAAGCAGTCCTTTGTCCAGATGCATGAACATTCCCAGGTGAATGCCCTAACTATTAGAAATGTTTTAAGCATGGCATTATTAAGTAATAATTTACTCATCCCATTTAGTCTATGAGGTCTCCTTATCGAGGAATGTTATTCATCAGTACCACTCTAGCTCTCACTCTAATTTATTTATACTTAATGGCCTTTCAAAGACATCTTTCCACATTACTTTCAGGCACAAGAATATATATGAGATATTAAATCACATCATGATATACGATGTGTTACAAAAATATTGCATAATTTATGCAGATTATAAACATAAGAAAAATCATCCAATAAACTGCCATCAAACGTTCTTGAGGCTAGATTAAGGCTACATGAGGCTTTTTAATTTAATAAATCAATGAGAAATAATTTTATTCAAATCTCACCTTTGCAGAAACGAGATATTTGAAGCAGGTAAAATCGCTGTATGGAAACGAAGGGTACTACCTCCATTATATGGGCGAGAGGGGGTTTTGCAGTGATGCCATAATCCTGCTGACCACAAGATGGTGCAACATTTTGGCCATGCACGAGTTGGGTGACACGTTCAAAGAGCATTGCTGAACCTTGCGCTGCTCACCTCTTAGATGTTTTGAAACGTCAGGTCACTTTTGACATCTTTCAAACAGTGTACAAAATCCATAAAACTAGATTAGGAAAAAAAAAAAAAAAAAGAAAAAAGAAAAGCTTTACTAGATACTTCTTTAGGGCAAGTTCCTCTTTAGAGCAAACTGAAGGGAGATATTTTGCTTAGAAAGGAAGATTTTTGAAAGAGAAAAATGAAATCAGAAAAACAAATCAAGTTTTTCAGAAAAAAATAAGTTCCATTAAAAGTTCAAGATACAGAATATGTCTGAAAAAATGAATAGTTGGAAAGATTTTTTGCAAAGTTGCTCATAGGAGCAGTAATTCAAGTCCATTTACCTCGACTTCTCGGTTGCTCTTCAGCTGGCATGTGGCAAAACAGTTGTCTTTTTGGAAAAGCAGCAGGAAACCACAGAGAAAGTCTCTCTGTGGATGCTGAACATCAGAGAAGGATAAAGAGACTTGGATCCACCAAATCAGAAATTTTATAAGGCATAACAATGTTTTGAAATCAGAACATTAAAACTTTCCAGCAAAAGATGTGAGTGTCTTTCCCTGTCCCCTTAAGAAAGAAGATTATTTTATTTGAGGAGGCAAGGAAATCCACACCGCCCTTATTGAATTGAAAACAGCATTTTTTCAATGGTCAATTTTGATGGAAAATTCCCAAGCAGCCTTAGTTTTCTTTTTTGGTCTGCGTGAACTACTTTTTAGCATGAAGGATGCGCAACACAGACACACAGTATCCCTGAGGCAACTAAAGCATTTGCTTAGATGGAAAAGGAATTGCAAAAAAGATGTTTTAAGCCAAGATTCTTGAGACCAGATGAGTTATTCTGAATGCTTCAGTTATTGGACAACCATCCTGAATGACCTTCCTCATTTTCACAAAGTGCTGAGCCGTGAGCTTTCACTCCCTAAAATCAGGTGCTTTTAAGATGTCTTGCATTAGGCTCCTGAAGAAATCAAATAGCAGCTTCTGAATTCTGAATTGCATTTTTAACTGTTTATTTGGTCAACTTGCAGTGGAAATCAAAGTAGAGGATGAGCAACACATGACCCACCAGGTTGCAGCAGGTGCCTCCAGTTTGCAGTGGCCTGTACTGCAGCCCCCCAGCAGTCAGCCCCCCCCCCTTCCCCCCACGCTGGGTGGTCCCTTCTGGTTTGAAGGGACTAAGTTCAAAAAAATGGAACAATTCAAAAACTTTATCAACCCCAAGCTTTACGCCCATACAACTTGCTGTAAAATACACTCTTTTGACTACATCAATGAATATTGTCACAGGTAGGTTTTCCCCTTTGTTAGAGTCAATGACAAAATCCCTCTGTTAACTCCATGTAAAGACTGCCTGTTGTCTTCCAACAGATACTGTTCAAAGCTCCAACTTTTACAAGTAAAAAAAAAAAAAAGGCAATTAGAAGTTGAAATATTTTAAATACCGGTATTTGAAAACTGCAGTCGGGTATACAGAAAGAGAAGTAAGCTTGTGAAGCTGGTATTAGTCAGTAAGAACTGCACAGAAACATTTATTCCGTATTCGCTTTTCATGGTAGCTTTTCTCAGTGGCAGCAGGTTGATCAGGTCAGTTTGGCACAGCTGTGACTGACATGAGGTGAGCTGGGGTGGAAGATCCATTACATCTTGTTTCAGCTCTGGAAAACAACAAAATTCGGTGACTTGAGCCTTGGGCTGGGACTCTGGGTTAGAGTCTGGTTCCCATCATGGCCACTACAACCTCTGAAGAAGTTAAAGAGCCTAAAAGCATATTTCTAGAGAACACTGTAGCAGGTACATAAAGCTACAGAGTACTGAAGTTATCAAAGTATCACATAATGTTTGGAGTCATTGCCCAGGAATCCATTCTATCCTCCATCTACCATTTCTTAAGCATTTTCCCTTCCACTTTCAGTGTAAGCACCATTGACTTGAACATAATTTACCTTATACTTATCACAAGAGCTGTTGTTGCATCCACACACGCACACAATCTGTAGAGCAGCAGCAAGAGGAGTTATTGTTCACCATTGAGAGTTAACCCCCGCCCCCCCCCAAAACAAAAAAGAACCACGACAAAAACCCAAACACAGGAAGAACTCAAAGACAGAGATCTGAGTTGGCAACCGTAAGTGAAATACCACAGACGTCCCTAATTCCAATGTTCTGCTTTGCAAAACAAGTCCATCTGCTGAAAGATAGTGATGACTGCCGCATCCGATGGTCAGAAAAACGAGGAATAAATGAGGTGCATTCATTTTATACAGAAAGTTAAGCTTTATAAAGTCTTCCTTCCCCCTTCAGCAACAGTGCACCAGAGGGCAGGATTTAGCCTCGAATACACGATTTGGGGCAATTTTGCTTATCTCCTGCAGAGGAAGTAGTCAGAAGAGCTGGATGGGTGGCTCTGCTGTGCATCAAGGTGGGATTGGGGAGCTACTGCAAGCTCCTACTCTGTATTGTGATGCCGAATTTGACCTCAAAAGTAAACCCTGAAAGGTAGCTAGAGGTAAGCAAAGTTTCACACCAGCCAAAAATCTTTTTGCAGTATATGGTTCATTTCTCACAAGACTTTCTGCAGGTCCAGAGTTTCAGGGCTGGCCTCAGAAGAGTTCAAGCACAGCTTGCAATAGCAAGATTTAGCTGTTCATCCACTGAACAAAACACCTTTGTGTATCTTATGGTCCGTATTTTCCTACTGAAGCCTGATTTTAGCTGCATATTAGTTACTGTCTGAACTTAGATGAAATGTGGCTCTGAGCATGTTCTCCTTCATCTCACCCTCAGACCCCATCCTTCAGACTCACCGAGCCTATCTACCCTTGTCCCTCCCTCCCTCTGCTCTTCAGCTGCAATCCCATCTCACCTCAGTGCTTCACACCCGTGAGCAGAAAGTTACAACAGGACATCCAACCCAACCATCTTCAGGGAAGGGCCTGGTAGTTGGGTCGGGTCTATGACCCTCCAAAAACTTGAGGCTGCAATCAGCCCTTAGTTTGTGCCTTAGGTCAACCCTTCCATCGGCACAATGAGGTGGCATCTTCAGGAACACTCAATTAAAGTTAACCGTGCTGTATAGCCTGCTGCCAAGGGCTATCAGACATCTAAAAAAACTATTATAGCTGAAAATGCCCTTATAGTGCAAAACCAAAAATACACGTTATCATAGAATCATAGAAAGGTCTGGGTTGGAAGGGACCCCAAGGATCACAGAGTTCCAACCCCCCTGCCACAGGCAGGGACACCAACCTCCTGGCCTGGATCTACACAAGGTTGCCCAGGGCCCCGTCCAACCTGGCCTTGAACACCTCCAGGCATGGGGCATCCACCCCCTCTCTGGGCAGCCTGTTCCAGCACCTCACCACCCTCTCTGTAAAAAACTTCCCCCTAATATCTAATTTAAACCTTCCCCCCTTCAGCTTTAATCCATTCCCCCTTGTCCTGCCATTATCTACCCTTTTAAAAAGTTGATCCCCCTCCTGTTATAGAATATGTTATAACATGTTCTATTTAACAAGGCCTTTACATCTGATATGGTTTAGCTGGGGTTTATTTTTTTTGTTTGGGGTTTGTTTTTTTGTTTTGTTTTAAAGCCGGCTATGTTATCTCTCCAGGGGTATTGCTGCTTGGGAACAACTTTTAGTTGTCTGGGAAGGCAAGTGGGAAACCCACAGCAGGAGTATTCGTAGATAGCAAGAAAAAACCTTTGAGATGAGAGAATCTCCCCGCATCAAGGGCAGCAAATGAAGCAATCATTGCTATAGCAGTTACCAGAAGACTTAATCATATGTTGTTGTGCAGGTGTAAGTGCCTTTTCTTTCCCACCCCCTCCCCCCCACTCATGCATACTGTTTCTGGTGTCTTTATCAAACCATTTACAGGAATAAGTTCTTTTATATGGACTACTAAATAAAAGTGAAAATCTTATAGGAGCTTAGAGAAAACTTGCCAAGAAGGCTCTTGTTAACTTAAATGGATCAATATTTAACAGCCAGTTACTTTGAAACACAGACTCTGTCTAGGCTCTTCCCCCAACTCCACGTAAGAGATCAATGAGGAATAATTTGCCCTATGATGCTTTATAGGAACTCAAAAGAATTCATCAATAAGGTGAAAAATCTTGCAATACAAGCAGACACTACCTAATTCTAATTAATATTGAAAGGATGTTGTCCAGTCTTTTAAACCAAAAAGATGGTGTAACTTATGTACTTAAAGTTGTAAAACCTCATAAGGAATGTGATGTCTGTTAATTACAGTCTGGGAAGGGGAGAGGGAAATTAAGTTGGTCCTTTTTAGTGATGAATTATTCAAAATGAAAAAAAAACAAAAACAAAACAAAACCAACAAACAATTGACTGCAGCATTAGAGTCAAGCCCTAGACATTAACCTCGCACTACACATGGGTGGTTCTATAGCAACGCATGCAAACTTTTCATTTGACAAATAAATTAAGCTACTGGGGTGCTCTTGCTGACAGGTTACATTTAGAATTAATCAGTGCAGGACTGATTGGGGGGTATGTTATGAAGATAGTTGTTACAAATATAAAACTCCTGCTTTCTTCATTACAAGTTAGGCAGAAACAGCACCCAGCATTAGCAATCATTGCAAGTGCAAGCTTATTTGTTGTGAAAGAACTAGATTCCAGTTGTTTTGAACTCATGGTGCCTGGTCTTCCTTTCTTCAGAAAAAGCTTCTGGTAAGGCCATCTCAGGATGGGTCAATGGGATGGTAAAATGAAGTAAAGGAGGGCTCAGCATTTCTACATATGCTTTCTAGAGTGCACATGTGATCCAAAGAATATGCGGGTGCTGAGACTGCTCAGCTGAATCAGGTGTGTGCACAGCTGACCTAAGTTTTGTGGTCAAAGAGTGTCAAGAGTTACTCAGCACGTACAGCAATTTAGTGTTACAATCAACAACGCAACTGCTCTTACTACTTGTTCTGAAATGTTGACTGCAATAAATGAAATCACCCATTTGGCACTGAGGGCCACACCAAGTTCTTGAAAACAGAGATCTTAAACTAAACATTAGAAATCACCAAAAAATGCCACTATGAAAAACAAACACACTGAAACAAAAAAAAAGTGAAGCTCACTGAAAAAAAACCCACCATGTGAATCCACCTCTTTTTTTTTTTTTTTTTAAACTCTCCCCAAAGTTCGTTTTGGTCCTCCTCTTCCAGGCTAATTAAAAATCTTTCTATTTCCTTCATACCACACAGCACACCTAAGACAGAAATGTTTACCAGTAGAAGGAGAACATAGGGGAAATCAGGGGAAAGAGCCACACAGACATTAAGGAAATGAAGACCAGATTCTTAGGAAAGGAGCTTTCTGGTCTTCAAAATAGGACAAGGCTCAGCTGAAGCATTTGTTCCAGCTGGGATGTTCGTACCAGCTGTCCTCGATTTGGATTCTCTAGCACCGGTTGGCTTCATGCTGCAACACTTTCCTCTCTATCCCTCCTCTCCCAGGCTAACTATTTACATGGATCTTATAACAACTCTGAGACTCTTAATTCTCCATCCAATATGGTTTAAAATGGCCAGTTCTTGCAAACAGTTTTAGGGAGGAGCAAATCAATACATACAGCCAGTTGTGCACAGTATGATCATATCTATAGCTTCAGCAAACTGAGTTGAAGGATCAACCTGTATCTGCCAGTATCTATCTCATTTCTTCTCAAGTTGCTGATTCCTGATGGATGATAATGAAATAGATTTATTGAGAGTCTTGCAGTGGGTGCAATCTTAATTGCAGCCTATTAATTTGTTAATGAGCTACTTGTTCTCTGCATGATGAAGTCCAACCCATTTTGACTTCTGGAGGCTAATCAGAGCCTTTATTCTTACCAGTCTTACCTTTGGAGTTGTGGAGTGGGTAGGAAATTTAAACTGCAGTTCATCATTGGCTAGTTTTCAAGTTTCATATAAAAACCCAGACTTTTAATTCAGATTTTAGAGCTAAGCATTTTTTAGCTGTCATTTGTGACAGCTTGAGTGCAATGCCCAGCATTTCTGTGAACTCAATAAACTTGACTGAATGGGGCAGAAGCTGTCAGCTGAATGGGAAGTTCTTTATGCTGTAAATGTTTATTAGTGTACAGAAAAAGAAAGTTAAACTTATGTAGCCATCTGATTTTAGATCCACTCGTAGTCAGAATTTATGACTTTGCAGGGTCTCTGAATATAAAAATAATTTAAAATAGTACATATTACAAGGATTTAGTCACTCCTTTATTTGTGTCAGCAGAAAATTGAAATTCAACAGATTTTTCTTGCTGGACATGCACTCTTTTAAAAAAATATAAGTACAAATGCAGTTTGTATATATAAAAGCACCGGCTTTACATTCCTTTTCAGTTTGTTTGATAAGAAGGTAATACCATTTCAGTGGAGTGTTGAATTGGCTTGTTCTCTTTATAAGGTCTGGGAAGTGGCAGGCTAGAATTTTCTCCACTCTGTTTTCTTCATGGTTTTGATTTGGTTTTTCCTTCAGATTGATTTTCTCTGGCAGATAGATTTTCCTGGAATGTGATTCTGCCCAATTGAGACAATGCTCCAATTGTAATTTTCAGTGTATTTACCCTCAGAAATGCTTGTTTTTCCCATTAGAGGGGGAGACAACCAGGAATAGGTCCAAAGAAAGCCTCAGCACTCACTGCTGCCCTCCCACCTCACCCTGGAGGTAGTGAAAGACTGGACATCTTTAATTTGAATGTTAAAACTCCCAATAAGTCTCGAGTTCTCGAGGGGTAGGAGGGAGAATTAGGAGAACAGCCTGGAGAATATGGAGAAGTTTGTGTTTCTCCATCTGCCTCTCACATCCTGGGCTGATGGGCATCTTGCTGACGCTGGCCTGCAAAAAACAAGCATCAAGTTGTTGTGTTCCTTCAAAAACTGTCTTGAGTTGGCTGTGTGGTCTCCATCTTCCAGGAATAACTAGCTTCTTAAAGCACTCCAGCATAATCTGGGGGATGTGGGTTCATCTTTCTTTTATCACAGGTGATTATGGGCTCATCTCCTACCTTAAGACTAGAGATGAACCTGGGATGTGTATGGGGTTCCTCTTTGGGGAGGGGGGGGCTGGGAAGCACGAAAGTCACTCTCATTTGCTCTTGTTGCAGCTCCTCCATTGCATTATGAATAAAGATACTCCAGATCCAAAAGCGTGGCTTGAGCAGCTGTTGGTTTAGGCACTTTCTTGCAGCAGTTGCATAGTAGGAGGCTGCTAGCTTGCTCACTACCCTCTACAGAGTACTAAAGGCTTGAAGGTGATGTTGGTGCCTGATGGCTACCAAATTGTCCAACATGGGGTATGTGTGACACATAAGCATTGCCTCTACTGCAGCCTATCCTTTGTAAGGCAGTATTGATCTCTGCTGTATGTCTCAAGGAGAGAACAGAGATCAGGACTTAATCCTGATTAAGAAGAAAAAGATGCATTAAGTGCTCGAACTGTGGAGAGAGCAGGATTTAAGAAACACATCTGTCTGCTGCATCTCTTGTCACCTGCTGCAGACACCTTCCTACTTGGGTTGTGAACTCCCTTCTGAGCCACTTGCTTTCCCCAGGCATTGCATGGGACAGTGAGATGTTGCCAGGCTAATTGGAAGTCCAAGGGGACAGTATTCAACTCCTTCATGGGCATAGTGGGCCAGGGAGACTAAAAGGCTGCTCCCACCTCTCAAGACATCCTTGGCAAAGCAAGATAGTGGACCTGGGTTAGCATTCTCCCCACTAGACCATTTGCTCTGTGAAAAGGTATCAGCGTAGGAGGCAATAGGCAGAAGACAGTGTTTTTGGTGAGAGACACACTGATATAACGCCACATTTGTTTGGCACTATATCAACAATGATTAGTAGAAATACACAGAACATTCTCAGGATAGAGCTGACTCCAGTGATATGTGATCTTAATCCTTTTTAGGACTCACACAAACATGTGCACAATGACTATTACAACTATACTCTGTCACAAAAGTTAAGATTTCTTTCTGCCACTGTGCAGCTCTGCTTGGTTTAAATGACATTCATGCCTGTTACATACCAAAATCCTAATTATTAGAATTATATGTTACAGGTTATTAGTTTGCATGCTAAAAACATAACAGGAAAGAAAGTGGGAAATGTGTTACATTGCAAATCTCTTTCCTGCCCTGTATGTTACAAGTTAGCATATAATGTATTTTATTCCTAATTAAACTATGGCAGGGCCTTTTTGCAGTGCTTCATTATCCGTTCTCCACAAAGAGGCATGGCCCCATCAGTCTTGTGATGAGATGCCACCAAATAAAGTTATTATGCCAAGAAGCAATCTAGGGAGAAGCTATTATCTGGTTTTCTACAAAAGCAGTTTCTAGTCTTATTAGCTTGCATTATATAGTAGAAATTGAACTCATATAGCAGAAATTGAAATTAGGAGGGTATAGTGAAACATGCACGCTACCCATTTTTCAGCCTAACTGTAGGATATTAAAACTTCCTTTAGAGAGAGCAGAGCTAATAGTCGAAGATCTTGAGGTGCACAGTCAGCATCTTCGTTGAAGACAGTGGAAGAAGTCATGCAGTTATGATAAAAAGGATTATGCAAAAGCTGTTCTGAGGTCTATTTCTCACCCAAATTTGGTAGCAAAAGCCAGCAGGCCTGAAAAGAGACCTGCTATCTCTGCATGTAATTGCAAGTGCCTTTACAAGCTGTTTATTTAGAAGAACAACTATAGCTCTTGCATGTGTAAATCTTATCATATACAAATGGAAGTTTACATGATTTGGCTACACAGTGGTGAGCCTCCATGTGCATAAATAGGCATTAGGGCTGGTCTTCAGATTAGAGAAATGTGATCCTGTGAGGTCTTATTGAGCTCTGCAAAATTGAAAACTTTTGTTACCCAGACATTGCTTTGAAGTATTTAGATTGAAGTTTTGCCTGTGGGTTTACATGGGATAAAACAAGAGGAAAATTTATTCTCTTGGAATGTTCTTACTGGGGGCATTGCTACTATTTCAGTCACATTATAAGGAATTGCTGTGATAATTTATTCTGATAATTTAGAAAGTGCAGAAGATTTTATAACGTCTACCCAACATCAGCAAGTCTTCAGATTTGAAGGCAGTTTATAAAGTAATGCACTGGTGACAGATTGATTTGATTTAGGACAGAAAAATATTCAATACAGGTGTTTAAACATGAGTATTCACTTTTAAGTTATTCAGCTAGGGAGAAAAAAACAAAGGGGAAGGGAACGTGGCTGGGAAAAGGATGGGAAAGGGAAAGAACATTTGGAGCCTTTTTGCCAATTTGGAATTGAGATGTGTTAGTAAAATAAACCAGGTTTCATTCTTAAAGGTGAGGCACACTCAGCAGTCTTGAGAAAAAATCAAAACCCCCTCATGTCTCTTTCATGGGGCTTTGCTGGTTAACAGCACTATTGACTGTACAGTGATTATTTTGCTCAGTCTTGTGTTTTGATCCGTGATTTAAAACTAGATTCCATGGGAAGGTCCTACCAGGGTCCTGTATTATCTATGGTTATAGCCACTCGCAGCCTCTGCTCAGTGGAGTGCCTCAGTGTTACAATAAATATCAGGCCACTGACTGTAACATCTCTCTCTGTTGAAATTCTTACCTTCATCAGAATGACATTTAAAATGGTGTAGCTTTGGGCTAATAAGAAAGGGAGTAAGAAAATGAATGCAGCTTTTGGAAACAGCAATGCTGGAGAAACTCTGGCTTCTTTCAGACAAACCACTGTTCCAATATAATTCATGACCAGTCATCATTTATCAAAGAAATGTGAGGTACACTTAATTTTAACACGTGTTTATACCTCTGTCTGCCATCATTAAGCTTGTGCGTAAAGGTTTTGACAACAGTCAGGTCCTTTTTTGGAGCCATGCATGAGCCCATCCTAAAGACTGAGGAAGAGTCAGCTCAAGACATCTGTCATCAGCCCACATGCTGGGAGGCAGGAGATAGTATAGAGAAGGGAGTGGATTGCTGAAGACATTCTAAAATGTGAAACACTGTACCCTATAGGATTGAGACATATGCATCTAAGCACTGTGGTCACATAACTCAGGGCGGTCATAACACTGCATGGAGCTATGAGAAAGTGTGAGGCCATACAGGATTAAAACCTGATACCTTTAAGGGTCTGTGATTGCTTTATGTTTGTTTTGATTTGTAGATAAACCCCATACTCTTCCTACATGAGCTCCCATGACATCAGCAAGCACAAGGTCTTCTGGAGAAGCCTGCTTGGCTGTGGTGGTGTCGACAGACTGTTGTAGCTCTGAGGTTGCCAAGGGACCACAACTCTCCCTGAAGAACTGTAGGAACAGAAAAGAAAAAGTAGAGGGAAAGACACACACCCACTCACAGACAGAGATCTGGAGAAGGGAGGCATGTCTGTGATCTCAGACTTCCCCAAGAAACTTGAAGGAGCCCCAGGAGGGGAAGGTTGTTCTCCAGAAGAGTTGGCAGAGCAAAGGAGACAGAATGAAGGAATTCACTGGCTCAAATTACTCTAGCATGGGTCACAGCTCCGGATGCTGCGGGTCAAATACGATCATAAGCATGTGTGAAGAGAAGGCCCATTGCTCATGCAGAAAGGCACTGCGCACAGGCTGTGCAGGAGAGTGGAAGATGGTATTGCAGGAGAAGAAGGGGCCAGGACTAAAATTCATCCTGAAATTGCAGTCTCATGAAATCCAGCCTCTCCCTTGGATTTGGGATTACGATGGCCAAGGGGCACTGCAGTTTAACACTCTGGCCCTCAACACTACACTTGAACCCCTCCTCTGATGTGTGTTTTTTCAGTGCACACGTTCTTAGTCTTCAAAATCACCTTCATAAGGGGACACAGGTAGGAAATGGCCACTGAGGTAACAGCTTGTGGAGTTGCAGGCCTACATAATCAAAAGTAACACAACAGCAGTAAGTCAAAATGCTTCATCACAGTGAACTCATCTCTCCCTAGGAAGTCCCCTGGATGATACTAACCTTGAAGCTGACATTAGATTTACAGCTCAATTCCCTTGGGTAATGATGCTGATTACATCCATACCAAAAGAGCGAAGCAAGTTCACTTCCTTCCCCTCTGTAGCAAGACTTCACTCACGGCTGTCACAAGGAAAAGCCTATGACAGGTCCCTGAATTGCTTTAGACATTTGGCAGCTTCAGAGCTCTTTCTAAAGGACAGAAATCTCTCCACTGCTCCAGAGTGGCTCACAGCCGAAGAAAGATGGTCAGCTAAATTCTTTGTTGTAGCCACTCCATATACCAAGATAAGTAGAGTGATTAAACTGATTTATAGTGCTTGGATACCCAATTGCTTTTCTCCCCAAAATAAGATCTGCAGAGCAGATACTCAATTGCTTAATGAAATGAAACAACCGTCCTTCTATTGACAGTGATATTACTGAAATGTAAGCAGAGGGATCCCCAGTTGTTGGTTTAAGGCACATTCACCTTTCACAAGTAGCCTGAGTCAAAAATCCTGGGACTCTGACAGAATTTTCTGGGGCAGGTATTTAGTATGGGACTCATCTGCCTAGTGGTAGGTGGCTACAGTGGAGTTGTCTGCCTCTGAGTTACACTAAGGGCTTACTTTCTAGTCAATGCAGATCTGATTTATCACTCAATGGACTCTAAGACATGATAATCTCACTGTAGAATAGACATCTAAAATATATCAGATGAATCATCTCTGAAAACTTGTATTTCCCCTCAATTTATCTAAAACTGCACTTGCAGCTAAGGTTGCCTGAGAATCGAGAAAACCAGTCACGTAGTAAATCCACTTAAATGATTAGCAAAATCCTCAAGTCCCTTATCCATCCTGTTAGGCAAAGTCTCTGCCCTGCTCTAAGCTCTTCCACTAATTGCTACATTAACAACTTGCAGACTTAAATCAGAGGGTCAGTGGTCACCAGGTGAGTCATGACGAAGGAAAAGGGCAGGGAAGAGGGCTTTTCAGATAGCTTTTGTTGGCTACCACTAAAGTATTTATTCCCAAGACCTTTTGATATCCAGGAGTAGGGAGGCTGCTGATAATTTTCAGTGACATACTAGCTTTTGAATTAAACCCACAAAGTTCTTGTTTTTTTTCATGTTTCAACAGGCATATGGCCACCAGCAAGGCTGGGAACTACCGCTGCAGGTAAATACACTTGACAGGGAGCATTCGTAATCAACACAGCTCAGCACAGCCTGTAAAGGAGCGTACCTGAACGAGACTGCCTGAGGCAATCATCTTCAAGTACATTTACACCACCTATAAATCTGATGCAAAATCTCTCCTCCTTGCAGTGATCCTAAAGAGGCAGATAGTTTTAGGGGCTAGGCGAGACACTACTCAAGGCAGCTCATGAACAGTAACCAGATTAGGACTCAGACTGAGGGCTATGATACAGGCTTAGCATGTGCCTTGGGGCTATGAGTGTACCAGCATATCTACTATAAATATTTAGCATATATAATAAAAGCAAGTCAGGCAGTAATCTCTGATCTCTAGTCCCTGCGGCACAGACTGGGTTGTGCACACCCTGCTTAGGGCTGGGTCCTGCTAGAGAAGACCAACAACATCCACACTACAGCTCTGGGCTTATTGGAAGACTG
Organism: Podiceps cristatus; assembly: GCA_000699545.1. Taxonomy (NCBI): domain Eukaryota; kingdom Metazoa; phylum Chordata; class Aves; order Podicipediformes; family Podicipedidae; genus Podiceps; species Podiceps cristatus. Next base: position 5,195 of record JMFS01130041.1, on the reverse strand, counting down.
TTTTCAGGGAAGGGAGCGAACAAGGGAGCCTTGTCCATGCAGCCTCCAGGGTACTGTCTCTGGAGAGTACAACCCTAGAACCATGCCAAATTTTGTGTTGGAGACAGAGAGAGTTAGGGTGGCCCATGGTAGAGCCAACTAATGACCAAGTGCGGTGGAAAATCAGAGGTCCATTCCTTGAACCCATTCTTTGGACTTTATATTTAGCTGTGCCTGTGAACTCTGAGAGGCCATAGTTAGCCTTTCATTTCAGCACGCTGAGATAAACATAATCTGGGAGGTTACTAGATTGAGTAATTTCAGTGATACACACAGGAATACTCACTGTTTTAAGTATATGTTTAAGTATCTTGTCCTATTTAGTCTTTATGCCTTATTCTGAGACAAAAAAAATGTGGTGTCTGAGATAACACAGCATACCAGTGCTCACTCACAGTACTTCTCCTCACATGCTTTGGCTTTCTATATTTTAGGAGAGCCAGACAGCTTTCTTTGGGAACAGCAATGCCGCCAACTATTACCATGTGTTGTGTGGGTTCCCAATTTCCGTTCCTCAAAGGAACTGACAGCCTGGCCTGGCCAGGAAAACAAAGCAGTGTACTCTACACACACAAAAAGAAGTTTTGAAGGTTTTGCTCAGGATCAGAATAAAAAATGATATCTTACATATAAAAATTCAACAGAGAAATCTCAGAATAGCTCAAAACCTGGGACATTGGTGACCTGTCTTCCCATTTGAGTCAAAGTACAATTCTCCCTTGGTTTCTCCTCTGGCTGCAAAGGAGCTTTGGCCATTGGAATATTGGCTGCTCTAAACAAAGTTATATGGTTTTTGTCTAAGAGTCAGCCTTTCTGTACTGGAGACATGGTTTTGACTAGCCATCTTCTAATGAAAAAAAAAAAATATTTTTTTCTTGGTATTGTGAGGCTGAACATTTTAAATTATGGTGGCTGACTTGTGTACCATCCTCTTTCCTTTAAAAAAAAGCAGTCAGCTCCCATTTACAGATTCTCAGATCACCACAGACTTGATCCCACCACCCTTGTGCAAACATCTGTGCAGTGACATCAGTGGGAGTTGTAGATATGGAGAGTTGAAAAGCTGTAGCTGTTAAATATCTGTATTGCTAATGTGACGATTACTGTTCTGGGTTTCACATAATGTCTTTGTTCCTTTTAACCACAGTGTCTGCTCTCCCAGGGGATATCATTTGGTTAGCTACTTAGCTGACATCAAAGGTGGTCTTCTACGGAAGTCTACAATGCCAACACTTAACTGAATTCCTGCCCTCCTGAAAAATGCATGTGTCGGATGATAATGCATTGCTGAGTGTGGTTGACTCTCGGCTGCTCGGGCTGTGGGTTATCCATGCCAGAGCTTCCTGGCTCAGCTCTAACTGTGGTGTTTGAGGAAGCACATGAAGACACAGCGGTATTATTTCCAGGGCCAGAAATAAAGCCATTCATTTCTGGGTTGTGCCAACTTGAATTAAAATCTTGATTGGAATAAAAGTCACTCTGTCTAGAGTTGGTATAGGTACCACTCCTGAGTACTGGTTGGACCAAGGTCTGGACCCCTACCCTATGGTTCCGTGTTCAATCGCCTCAGATTGAGCTGGGATCATTAGTTACAACCATGCTGGATCAGGACAAATGTATCTTCCTAGTTCCTGCTGGGAATCACAGCCAGGATAACAAACCCTCTGCCAGAATCACCTTCAAGATAACCGCACAAGGCACTGAGGCGATGACTGGTCTCAGGACAGCCAGGCTGTCATCTGGAGACTGGTTGGAGTGCACTGACTCCTATGACCATGAGGAATGAGGGACAGAAGAGAAGGATGCTTTTGCCAGGTGGTGCCATGCAGTCAGGATGTGGGAATGAGACTGGGAAGATACTCCTAAATCCCTTGGTGCAGGTATATCCTGAGCATCTTTACAGCAGCCTGGGTCTCAAACTGCTGGCTTTGGATCAGAAAAGTCCTTCTGAATCCAAACAGCCTTGTTAGGTCAGTTATGAGGCCAGATTTGAGTTGGTCCCATGCATTTTGCACTCTGCCTTGGCTTGTAAGTGATTCCTCCAGGAACACGAAGCATGAAGAGCAGAGTGCAGTGAAAACCCAGTGACCACACAGCAGCCTGCTTGGGCCTGGGGTCAGCAGGGAACAAAACCAAGCTGGAATGACACCATCCATCCCAGGGTACTAGTGTTACCTGGGATTTGCTGTTATCCAGAATATTCCAACGTACCAGCACCCCAGATGATGGCGTGGTGACTATGGTGCCATAGCCACACAGCAGTTAATGAGACGTAATAGTTGTACCCACACAGATCTCCACTGATAATGATAAATATGGACTGAGTAACAACTAGATGCTTCTTCAACCTCACACTTAGCAAGTCATGTAATAGATATTACTATAACAGTCTATATGTAAATATGATATTTGCTTTTTCTGATAAAAATATCACCCATTTTACCCTTTCTACCTTGTAGATTAATCTATTTAGGTAAATGAATACATTTTGAAACCTTTAAAAGTAAATTTGCAATGGACTTTTTGCTTACTGCATTTTTCTAAATACATTTTGCTAGAGCCACTTCAGTACAGTAAGGTGCACTGCCAAGTGAAGTTCATTGCAAGTACAATCCATTAATTAATTTTCACTAAAAATGACTTCAGCAACAGATCTTTGCCCGTGTACCAGCAATGCTGAAGTAAATTGGCCTTGTTCAGACTATGTCAAAATGTACGTATCCACTTTAAGTATGCAAGATATCTTGAAAGGAGTAACTTAAGTAGAGTGACTTCTGTTTTGGAGAAAAGGCAAGGTCTCAGGAAAACAGACATCTAATTTTCTTATGAAGTTACAGCTGATCTGCCTGAGGTTTCTGATGCAATTTTGCCATCATGAAGCTGCATTAGAATCTGTTTTTCCAGGCACTTTTCCTACAGCTCCAATGAAGTTGATTTATGACCCATCCACTTCTACACGTTACAGCAGTAATATTAGCCAAGCTAATCTACACGTTACAGCAGTAATATTAGCCAAGCTTCTTTAGCACATATTCACTTGCAGACCTTCTTCCTTAGAAGAAATTTATTTACTTTATACTCTTACCTGGAGTATGGTCTGTATTTGCACTTTATTCCCCTTATCATACATAGGTCAGAGGAGGAAGGTGAAGGAATATTTCTTAGGCTGTTTTCCTCATTTAGGTCTTAAAGTAATATTGCACACTTTCCTTACAGAAAAAAAAAAAAAAAATTCTTTCTTTTCAGGAGTGAAGGTCCAGAGTCTTTGCTTTTCCCTCTCCCCAAATTAAAGGCACTTACCTAAAGCACCCTAAGCTATAAAACTAATAGGCCAAGGATCCTGCTGTGCTTAGTAGAGCAGTAAGATCTAATGACTCCTACACCAACTGCAGAAATGATTGGACTCCCAACACATCTGAATGCCCAAATTAGATGATAAGATTAATTCATAGCAAGGTGCAGATGGGACACACCACTTCTCGCTCACACCTGCAGCAGCTGGCACGCTGATTCGGGAGCTGCCTCCTTCCTGCAGGCACGGGGACCCTGTCTAACCAGGAGCTCCACTGCCTGCCCCCAGAAGGGAGGGGGAAGAATGCAATCCCTTCTCCCTCCCCCTATGAAGCTGATGACAAAGAAGGGGAGAGAGATTCTCCTTTTCCCTTCCCATGGGAAATTAATTCCTGGTCTTTGGAATCAGGGACACCTGGGCGAGATGTTACTTGTACATGGCTCATCCCTTCACTGGGGCTGATCATGGGGTGAGCACGGGAGTTGCAGTTCCAGTGTGGCCATCTTGAAATACAATTAAAGAGAAGTCAAGTAACATGATATAAATGGAAACTGCAGGCCGCAGAAGTAAAATGTTCATAATCTACATTTTGAACCACACAGAAAAGAGCTGTGGGGGGGTTCTAAGCATGGAATATTTTGTCCAAAGCTATAGAAAAGAGTTCATTTGTCTCACAGCGTGAGCAAATCTTGCCACTGAAGGAATCATATTTTGTTATTTTTTTTTTTTCTGCTTTGTGTTTTTGCTGCCCTCACATTTGAGAGCTCACTGCTCTCTGTGTGGTACCTGAAACATCCTGCACGGCTTTCAGCTGCATTAATTGTGAAGCTAGTGAAAAAAAAATAGACAGTGACAGACAAGAGTGGCAAAAAAAATGCCAGTGGTTTGCACAGCGAGAGTAGAGAACAAGCAATAAAAGGAAAGCTGAAGACAGACACACCTCGATGATTTCTTTCTGATTCTGTTGATGCCTGATAATTGACAGAGCTCCACTCTCAAGAGTAAGCAGGGAAAAGAGGAGGGAGAGAGAGCAAGATAAAATCTGATGAAGGCGGCTCAGTTGCTATTCATTTCAATAATTTTCATCTCCCAGTGTTAAGCTTTTGTATCTTTGTTATTCTAGTGGTGATAGATGGAGAGGTAAGAACACGGAAACCTAAGCTTTATCATCACATATCTTCCTAACAAAAGACAGGCAAAATAGCAACTTCCTTAATAAGACAAGATGATAATGGATAACACTGGGATAAGTGGTTTCCAAGGACACGGCATTCAGGAGGAGGGAAGCTTTGCAGCACCAGCTTGGCAAAGACAGAGCTAGGAGGAGCAATAATAGCTCTTTCCACCCTCCCTCTGGGTCAGCAGAGCTGTACGTATTTGCTGGTCTTCGTGGACGGGTGGTCTCACTGGTGCTCGGGAAGCTGATCACAGTGGGGTTCATGCCTCAGTTTCCCAGTGCTGGAAAACAGGTGTTTACACTCCCAGGGGCCTGAAGACAGTGGGGCAAGAGGTGGTCTCCAGAGTTTTGTAGCCCTACGCTGCCCATGTGAAAAAGAGTGAGGTATTTCCACCAGAGACTAAGCCGAATTCTCTCAGGCATCCTGGTTAATTATTTTGAATGGAAGGAAGGGTTAAATATGGGTCTACACATCTTCTTGTATCAAACTCTGGTTGTGCTTGAGAAAAAAAGCTGAATGCAATCTATCTTGAGACATGGAAAAGTCCCGATTCAACTACATGTTTAAGTACATATATAATTTTTCATCAAATGTATCATAAGCAGTTTAGACAGTGTTGAATTAGGGCCAAGTTTCCCTCTTGATACTGGACTGTGATTTTTATTTTTATTTTTATTTTTATTTTT
>KL287653.1:9479-25169 GCA_000699545.1 Podiceps cristatus | reverse complement strand
TCCGTTGTCGTGAGCCGTGCCTTGGGGCAGGGGAGGAAATGCCCAAATTGCAGGCCACATAGAGAGAGGGAGGGAAGGGAGGGGGCTGCAGGGTTTCAGTTCACAGGGATTCCTGCAATTTTTATATTTCCTTAATCCTGGAGAAAAGGCCCCCAAAAGGAGTACTCAACACTTTAAGAGACCCTGCAGAACAAAACCTCCTGACAATAAAGGTTTTTGGGAATATCAAAATGACCTTTTGTTTTGAGGTGGTGGCTTTACTTGGTGCTGGGGTTGACAGGTCCCCCCTGATGTTGCTGGCTGGATTTTAGCAGCCGGGATGAGTGACCTCCCCAGGCAGAGCGGAGTTTGGGGTGCGATGGGGGGCAAGGGGGATGCATGTGGTGCCACTGTAGCCATGGAGATCTTGCACCGATTTTTCCCCCTACACAGGCACAGGAGGGGAGCATATGGGCCGGGTAATTAGGCTGTGACGATTTTTTTTTGTTTCAGCAGCCCCCTCAGCCCTGCCCACACAGGCGTTGCACACGCAGGAGCTGAGGAGCGCGGGGACTGTTTTGTAAGTATGTATCTGTAACCCACTCTTGGAAAGCGGCTGGACTCTGACCTTTAGTGTGGCCGACATCATGCATTTGTTGCCTCTAAAACCTCCTAATGATAGTCTTGCCCGAGTGCGTAAGAAGGCATGTCCTAATTTAATCTTGCTATAAATTAAAGTCGATGATAGCTCAGAAGTGAAACAGGAGAGGCAAGAGTTTCCCTCCAGGATCAGCTAGCTGGACTTAGATGAAAAGATGTTAACAAATCTGAAAGCTGAAGGTGATCTCTCCTTTCAACTTCCAGTTGGGAAATCAGCACAGAGAAATTTGGGAGGGGGATTAATCAGGTTTCCTCTCCTCTAAACTCCTACTTCAAGAATTGGCAGATGCATCGCATCCCTGGTTCGATTGGTGGGTGACTTCTAACGCTGGGGGCTGACTTCAGGGGATTAACTGAGCTGGCGATGGTAGCCGCCCTCTGCCACTGACCGGCCTCCTTCCCGCAACCACTTTTGAAGGCAGCACCTCGCTCCCCTTCCCCACCATGGACCCTGTGCAGCCTAGCTCTGGGGCAAGCATGGGTGCCCAGAGGGGGAAAGCCTGTCTCTCCGAAATGCTAGTGCTTGTCCCACTTTGGCTTTCAGCTCTAGCCATGTGCCTCCTTCAAAAGATTTGTCACGGAGATGCAGGCAAAGTGGAAGAGCCCCTTGCACGAGCAGGTTGGGGGTCTGAGGCATTTTGGTCATTTGGACAGTTTTGCCCAATATGAAATTGAAGCTTCCCTATGATTAGGGCATCTGATGTGAAAATAAATACTTTGTTTGTTTGTTTGTTTATTTGTTTAATTGTTGGGGGGGGGGAGTGTTTGTTTTTATTTTCCTTGGTCTGGTTTTGGGCTAGGACTAAAGAGTAGAGAATAATTGCTCTGCCTCACTGTGACTTGTTGTGCATCACGCCCCCTTTGCCTAATCTGCAAAGCAGGCACAGTGTGCCAGGCACGTACAGGCAAGAGCTGGCTGCTGGCTGTTTTCTTTTTTCTTTTTTCTTTTTTCTTTTTTCTTTTTTCTTTTTTCTTTTTTCTTTTTTCTTTTTTCTTTTTTCTTTTTTCTTTTTTCTTTTTTCTTTTTTCTTTTTTCTTTTTTCTTTTTTCTTTTTTCTTTTTTCTTTTTTCTTTTTTCTTTTTTCTTTTTTCTTTTTTCTTTTTTCTTTTTTCTTTTTTCTTTTTTCTTTTTTCTTTTTTCTTTTTTCTTTTTTCTTTTTTCTTTTTTCTTTTTTCTTTTTTCTTTTTTCTTTTTTCTTTTTTCTTTTTTCTTTTTTCTTTTTTCTTTTTTCTTTTTTCTTTTTTCTTTTTTCTTTTTTCTTTTTTCTTTTTTCTTTTTTCTTTTTTCTTTTTCCTTTTTTCTTTTTTCTTTTTTCTTTTTTCTTTTTTCTTTTTTCTTAAGTTAAGCACAAATGTGCCTTGTGCTTTTGGCTCAAGCATGTGCGTTCAGGGGAGCTCACATCAGGCAGATACCAGGAAAGCGCCGCCTCCTGCATGCAAGCAGTGCACGGATGTGTGAAATCCAGGGCTGAGCGTTAATTTGAGCATGGATGGGGTGGTTTCCTCTGCAGAGCTCCCGGGGGAGAGACGCTCAGGCCTGGGAACCCGGCACGGGCTGTGGCAATTCTGTATTTGGCATCACTTCTGTGCAGCGCAGCACTGGCCTGGCACACTTGCTGGATACTTTCAAGATTCATCATCAAGTTATGCTGTAACAATAATTCACTCTCCTGTGAAGCCTTTTAGCTAAGGCCCTGAGGGTGCTTTAATTAAGACTTTCAGTAAGATCTGTGTGAATAACTGAGCCACAGATTACAGATTTTAGATCAATCTAGAACTAACTGTTGAAGAAAATCAAACTTGTTTTTCTCTCTTTTTTTTTTTTTTTCCTGGGTGAAATGACGGTGGGTTTTTTTTTCAGCCAAAATAATTTTGTTTGCATTTGGAATTTTACATTTCTTTTAAATGATGAAAATTAAGTAAGCTAAGTCTTAAAACCAAAAATAAAGAAATGCAATATAAAACCCCATCAAATTGAAGCATTCCAGCTTTTTCAGGCTTTCTTCCCCTTACTTCTGGCCAAAGCTCATCAGTAGCGCTGGCACAAGTCTGCAAATAGTTTCGGTCAGCTCAGTTTCACAGTGTTTTGAAAATCTAATATTTTGCGAAAACTTTTGCTGCGTTCTGCTCTCAGGACAGTTAGTGGGCAGGCTTTGGTATACTCATTTACAGATGGATGAAGTTGGGTAAAGATAAGGGAAGTAAAGAACATTAGAGCACAAGATGAGTCACCAGCCATTCTGGGAACAAAACCCACATATTCTTACTCGTTATTCGAGTGTGAATGCATGTCGCAGCTCCCGGAAATGATGGAGAATTAATGAAGCATGTTCTAATGAGGATTAACACAGAGAAGCACCAAGTGCCATCCACCTTTGTGAACATGTGAAAAGGTACATGAGGGTGGATGGAAAAGCATAAGCGCCACTGAAATTTCCCGTTTAACCTAGCTCTTGCCAAAAAATCTTGGCTGTTCAAGAAATCAAGGGGGAGAACAAGTTTAACCCCTGCAAAGAAAAGCCTGAAGCTGACTGACTGCTCAGGAGAACATTTTTAGAAGTTACCCTTTCCAAAGTCTGCAGAGCAAAGCCGTGTGTTATCACCTATTCGTGTGCCGCGCTGCTTTTGGGAAGTAACTGCGGGCTCACCGGAGGGAAGAAAGCCTCTGGTTTAGGAAATGCCTCTGCCTTCCCCAAGGCAGAAGCATCGTGCTCCTACATGTTTGCGGCTCTGCACCCCTGAACCTGCTTGGGCCCTCTGCACACCCACACCTCTTTCCCACTGTCCCCCGGAGGAAAGCCAGCTTGGGGGGGCCTCCTGCTTTTACTCACGTAGCACCTCTTCCCCGTGCCCCGGTGTGGCATGCAGCTGGCCACCGGCCAGCCAGAGGCAGTTGCTTGCTGCAGAAGGCTGCTACTATTTTTGGCAGGGCTGAAGGAAGCTTCATGGCCCCGACCTCCCCAGCACCTACGCGGGAGTAAGCGGAAGGGTGCACCTGTGACAAGCTGCGCGCGCGGAAGCTGCTTGGTACCTGGCAGCAGGTCCCTAAAAACCCTTCACAGGCGAGTGGCAAAGGAGCTGCAGCAGGTTGGGGCACGGGGCAGGAGCCAGCTCCCGTGCTGCCCTGATGCAGAGAGTAAAATGTAGGGCAGCCCGTACCCCAAACACACCCCCAGACCCTGCAGACTCACACCAGCCCATGTCAGCCATCTGAACACGCTGATTGCAAATCCATCCTGCTTTTTGGGACAGGAGCCTGGGCTGGGCTGGAAGAAACCCAGCACTGCTGCCCTGGCCCTTCCTAGTGCCGCTGCACCTTACTTAACACGTGCCCTGGCATCGCCCTCGGCACAGGCCGGGGAAGACAGAAAGACAAGGGGGCAAAGCACTGAGGGCTGGGGCCACCCAGGTGCCACGGCAAGGGGTGCCCTGGCATAGCAAAGCCGCAAGCTGCCTTTTTCCAGCAGCAGTAAGGGAACGATGGATGTTCGGTATTAGAAGTCCATCCCAGACCGACCATTACGGTTTTACTATGTTACATTTTATCGGATAGTTTAAGATAAAAACGGTGATTTGTCCAATATTATACTACTTACATTACAACATTAAAAATACAATTTTACTATAATCATTTCTTCTCCTCCAGGCTTTTATATCTATAAAAGAAAGTGCATATGGCTCTATAAATCATATCAGACGCAATAAACCCTTTCTCTGCCAAGCACTGCCTTTAACTTTCTCCTCAAATGCACTGGCAACATTATCCCTGCTGTCGTCAGATACGGTCTGCTTTTGAGCCTAAGACTGATTGGATCAGTCTGACGAGCGCTTGGATGGTGTATGTCTCATCAGCTCCGAGGCAGATGCAATTTCTGCCTCTGCCTTCATGTTCTCACAGAAACCTCACAAAAACCATACTAATAATTTAGCCCTGTCTGTCTTTGAGCGCGTAGGTAACCTGATGTGCAAAAGTCCTCGTGCCTCAGGCAGGTTTAGATTGCTTTTGATGTTAGTTAACACGCACGTGAAATTCTGCACATTCGTGCTGTTGCACCTGGTAAAAAATTATATAGCATGTTTATATGTTTGTAGTTAACATAGTCCCTTGAGAGCGTACAAAACTAAACCCCCTTTGCCTTTACTCAGTTGCTCTTAATAAAATATTTCCAGTACACCCAAACAAACTGATTTCTTCCTTCCCCCATCACTGCCTTGAATTGTTTTGGAGCCACTCTTTATGCAGAAAGTTGTGCCTTTTACTCCTGCTTTCAAATGATAATTCAGGGCTGAAGTCTGATCATATTTATGTGGCTTTAAAAGGAAATAGTCAAAGCGGCAGCTTATAGCCATTAATTAAAATACTAGGCACTGTAATGGCAACTGGGTGTTAAGTTACTCTTTGCATTGTCATTCATTAAAGTACTTGGAAATACTAACAACAGGCAACTTTCAAGTTACTATGCAGAATGCGTTAAAAATTACTGCTCTGAGTTTCTGACCTTATTTCTTCTTTAAAGAATTTCTTGCAAATGGATGTCCCAATGCAGGCGTTGCATTTATCAAGTCCCAGGAAAGTCCGGCCAAAACTGTAGCTGGGTTTGATGTGGGGCGCAGACGGAGAAGCTGTTGCTGCTGTGGAAGGGTTACAGCTCAGAGCCAAAACCAGGAGCAGCATCAATGAATCTGCAACTCTGGAGCAAAGGCAACATATCCAGCGCCCCATCTACAGTCGTGGAGAGCTCTGCCTTTGCGAGTCACCCCTCTCTCCGCTTTCAGTCTCTTTTTGATGACCTCAGCCTGCAGTGGTGAGCCCCGAAACACGGCAAGACACGCTGGGTGCGGGAGACCCTGCCATAGTCCCCATCCTGCCAGCTGGTCACTGGCTCTATTGGCTTGAGGTTTGGGTGGGAAAGATACGATGTAGGGTGGGGAGAAGGAAGTGCATGGAGGATGCAGATAACTTGGGTTACCATGGTTACCTTTCCTTTACTTGGTGCAGCTGCTTCGGCCCCTGCTGACCCTCCCATCGGCCGACCTGGAAAACAACACGAAGAAGTGCTCATCCGCGCTTTGTGCAGACAAATGAAGGATATCCTGTCGCTGGAGCAAAGGGCATGTGCAGGACCCTTAGTAAAAACTGATCTGGAGGGAATAATAGCGTGGCAGAAACGCACACTTTACCAGAAGCCAGACCCTTCGCTTTGCTTTATTCCTGGAGATTTGCAACAGCGCATCTCTCATCTCCTCAGATGCTTTCTTGGCTCAGTTTCTCCTTCTCACAGAAGCGCTGCAAAGTCTGTCAGGTGGAATCATCGCTGGTTTGTTTCGCGGAAATAGTGTTGTTTAGAAGTGATTGCACCGCAGTGTTTCATGCCATGGAAAGCGGGATAGCCTGAAGCTTTCCAAAACACCCAGCTGACGTAACAGCTCGGCCTCTAAGCCACTCTTGAAAAATGTGGCTTTTCGGCAAGACTCGGGTGCTTTTGAATACCTTTTCCCTATGGTCCTGGCACTGGAAATACACTGGACAAAGGGATGGGGGCTAATGCGGGAGCTTGCCAGAAGTTTTGAATGCACTTAGAAACTACTGCAATCACACCCAAAAGCTGTTCGCACTAGGCCAAAGACTTGTTAGGGAAACTGCTGGCTACCCATCCTGGCCCGGACGCTGGGCGCAGGACTACGCCTGTCCCAGGCCCAGAGCACCTGGGGCACAGGCACGGGCCCTGGCAGGCTGCCTTGTTGTACCCTGGCCCCAGATGGCAGCAGTACAGTGCATAGCACGCTGCTGCAGTGGCACCGGGCTTTGCTTCCCTCCGTGCTTTGTCACGTTTTGACTGATGCCAGAGGCTCTCCCGGGCCATGTTTCCCCATGGAAGCAGTGTGGAGCAGACTGAGGCTTTGGAGACTTCTCATCCCCCGAGCCGGGCCACTCACGCCATGGGGGTGAGCTGTTTCCTAGCACATTTTTGAAGGAAAAAAACCATGCACTGTAGCCATCCTTTACTATCCCCTCCAGCGCATAACTGCATGAGACACAGGGGTGTTGTCCGGGCTCTGTGATTGCCCCTCGCTTTCCGGAGGGGCTGCCGGAGGAGGGTGATCCTAACAGTGCAAAGCGGGGAGGGAGCACAGCTCTTTCAAGCTCGGATGCTCATTAGTTGTGGCACTTGGGAGATCTGGGGCCTCTCCTCGACTCCATGCCCTTGTGGGAGGTTGCTTCATCTCCTAGTGCATCCCTGTGCGCAAAATGGAGATGGTGACATTCAGGGTTTGTCTACAGGGCGCAGCACAGAGAGAGGAGGATAACGAGCCCTGCTGAGAGGGAAGGGGAATGTAATGAACCCTGCCAGCTCGGCAAACGAAAGGGGCTGTGCTGGTACGCCAGCGAGGGCATTCAGCGCACAGCTCTGCATTGCGCCATGTTCACATTTGGCCTTATACTCCAGGATAAAGCTCTTTGGAATACACTGGTGGAAAGGGCTGAACACCTGCATTCACTGCTTCCCACATCCAGAAGCTGATCCCTGGCGTTTCCTATGGCCGGTACCTCGCTCCTTCCCCTCTGCAGAATCAGCCCTTCCTACCGTTCCCTGCCGGTAGCTCCACATCCCTGGCCCTGCCAGCATTGCTCCCCGCTCGGCTGTTCCCCAGATGGCACCAACGCTAAACGCCAGCAATCTGTCTGTATCTTCATTACGTAAAATATATAAAATACATAGCCCTCAGTTTCTTTTTAATATTTTAATTGCTTGCCTTTGGTCTTCTATTTTCCATTGTAATTTTAAGAGCAGAGACCCAGGCTCCCATCTCCCAGCACCTCAGCCTGCACTGCCCCATGGTGACCCATGGAAAGGGGAGGGCTTCAGCCTCTGGGACTGGTAATCGGGCCTTGCCCACAGCAAACTGTGCTCTGGCACAAAAAAACCCACTACATGGAGAGTAGGGTTCCTGTTCTATTAATCACAGAATCATTTAGGTTGAAAAAGACTCTTAAGATCATTGAGGTGCCTAATGGTGCCTTGATGGCCATGTTGTTCTTGCACTTCTGCGTAGTTTAGGTATGTGTAGAGCAATGTTTCTCTTTCTCTAGGTACAGCATGTGTAATTGTTTTTTCTTAGTGTATCACACCTGCATCACCTTAAAGTGTTATAAAAGCAACTTTTTATTCAAAGAGTGGGAGCTGGCCCACCATGCCCGGCTTGAACTTGCTGCTGGCATTTGCACTTGCCCCCAGGGGCTGAGCCCCCTCATTCCTTCAATCATTTTTGCTCAGGCTGGGCTGTCCCCAAGCACAGATGATGTGTGTAGGAAACACTCAGTCGTGCTCATGGCACTGAAAACAAAGCTTAAAAATGAATACACATGCCTCTGAGCTAGCCTAAACTGGCAACTGGGAAACCATGGCTTGCTGTATGTTGTGAGAGGGGCTGCACATTTAAAAGCAGTTTTTCAGCAGGTAATGTCATACCAGTGCTTGTTTTCCTTTCCTTCATGTAACATGGCAGGAAGGTATTGTGGTCAGCTGGAGAATGGCCAGGTCCACATAGCCTTGCAGATCTTCTGCTTGTGCCAGGTGGGAGTAGCAGGTTGGATTTTCAGGGCACTGATCGCAGTGGGGTCTGCTGGAGCTGCCCATGGGTTGGCCCTAATGACCCGATGGGACCTTCACACACCTTGTAACAAGACACGTCTCTGCAACACCATTAACTACATGCGAACATGGAGCCAGTGGCCCTAATGGAAAAGACTAGTTAGTTTTCTAGAAGCTATAATTTCTAAAAATTTCTAATATGGACCAAAATGCATGTACTTCCCTATCAAAGTCAGACCAAGTGAAGAAAAAGCTTTTGGAGTGGTTTCTACAGTCAGAGGTAAAAGGGTTTATTTAAATTCTGTGCCCCAATCTCTCCTTTCTCCAGGTGCTATGACAGGTGTGGAATCCCACTCAGCAGCACAGCCCCACTCCTGGCCTGCAGGCAGTGGAGCTTCTGGATCCCCCAAATGCCCGGTCTCTGCGGCCCCCATGGCTGTGGGTTTGGCTGCATCTCCAACTGCTCATCGAGGCAGGAGAGGACCTGCCCTCCCCTGCTGCTGGCTCTGGAGGAGGTGATGGGAGGACAAGCTGATTTTCCCAAGTATTCATGGGATGAAATACACCTTTTATTTAACCCACTTCCCAGTCTCCACTCAATCCCTACCCCACTCATGCAATCTCCACCCCACTCATGCAATCTAGCTGCCCCTTTCCACCCCAGGCCCTTGCCCACCTTCCCCCGAGGAACTCCAGCTGCCCGCAGGAGTGGGTTACATGCCAGCGGAGCCTTGCAGTCACCCCTTCCCCATCCCATGGGCGCTGCGGGCTGGCTCATCCCAAACAAAACGTGGTGCCAACTCCTTGCTCTGGATCTAACCAGGACACTGGAAATGGCTTTGCAGAGCAGGAGACCCTTTTAATTAATTAGTTAATTAATACATTTTGGGTAATCACCAATAAATGCTTCAGAACAGACCAGACGCAGAGAAGCAGAAGGTTTAGTGTTGCCGCTCCTCATCTGGCATCATCATCAGGGTCCTCACTGCTACTGACCTGCATCTGCTCATAGGGACTTTGCTGCTTGGGTGACCTAAGCGACAGGTTTCGAGTGTTGTGCTACCTCAATTTTCTCGTCAGCCCTGGTTTACTGCTGCAAAAAAGCCCTCTCAACAAGTACAGGGCTGCTGAGCAAGAGTATTGCCTGGTGGGTTGTGGGAGGGCTGCATCTCACTGCCATGCACAGAAACCAAACAAAATACAGGAAAAATCAAACTTTTTCTGGAAGAGGAGAGGCTCCTGCTCTTCCTGAGGTCCTTGGTGGGCCCTGCCTGGGTCTTGCTGCCTGCAGGGCCCGGATAAGACCTTGGCTGCTGCACAGAGCAGCTTCACAGGACAGGGTGGAAGTCAGCTCAGGGTGTGGTGCAACATGATTATACTTAATAGTATTTTTCATTAATCACATCCAAGATAATCATTAAACTATTGCCAAGTAACCAGTACAGACTTGATATTGAGCTGCTTATCACTTCAATCCCAGTTCACGCTGGATGTGTGGATTAATAGCGAGAGCAGCTTGACACATTTTCAATTCTTTCAAAACAAAAAATGTGTCTTTTTGCATGCTACAAAACTCATAACATTGGGGAGGATGCGATCACTTCCTTTTTCTGCATTTTCCTCCTGATTGCATGATTATGAAAGAAACATCTGTTTTGAAGTGATCTGCAACGGAAAATTTCTGTTCCAGTTGGATTTGTAATGGACAACTCCTGTTATATACTGCTATTCTCCCCACCCTATTTCTTTCCCTTTTTCTTGTGCTGAAAGGTGAAAGAGAAAGGGAGAGGAGGAGAAACAAGGAAGCAAACAAAATCCACTGCCCAGACTACAAATACAGACAGAAAAAGGGGCCACCGAGGTGTGGGTGCTGTCAAACACCACAGCTGAGCTGGTAGAACATGTTTGCACTTTGAGAAGATGAGAAGATTTGACGGTGGGGTGTGTGTATGTATGGATTATTCTATGTTTTGAATCAATGAAAAGACTAAAACACAAACAAAAATTTGTTTGTTTGTTTGTTTTTTTTTGCCTCACCAGGAAATAATTCCTATTTTTTGATAAGCCTGGATATGATTAATCAGAAGTATCAATAATCTGATCTATTAATAATATAAGAAAATAGTTGCTGTTTGCTATCTGTGGTATTTTTTCGATTCTCCCAGACTCCATTCTTCTGCTGCAGAAGAGGAAACCTGCTGTTCAGAAATCTCTGCCTCTGAATACTAGTAGGCAGCTGGAAGAAAAAGACAGCTAGAAGAAAAGCCTCAGGCACTGTGGCCAACAGATAAGGCCAGTTCCAGTTTGTGAGAGGCTGAAATGTCAGTACAAAAGGCCACCAAATGCTATCAGCTACTGTGTTGTTTGAGGCATTTACTGGAGATCCGAGCCAAGCAGCAAAAAGGGTGGAAGAGGATCCTGGATTTCAATGCATCAGTGTCCAAAAATGAGATACAGGGATCTTGAGCCTAAGGGAAAATGATAGTGAAAAGAAAATTGGCTGCACACCAGATCAGGGTAGGATGGGCACACCCTGCACAAACCACACAGGGAAGGAGTGAGGAAGAGCTGTCAGGAAAGGGAATAAAGCTCCGTGTCAAGGAGCACTTGTCGTCGGTGCCCGTTTGAAAACAAGCAGCAGCGGTGCGTGTGCTCCTGGACCGCCCGTTCAGCAAAGCAACTCCTTACGTGGAGTCCAAGTCCACGTGACTGCAACTGAAACACTGGTGCGTGCGTCGTGATTTTCTCTGACAACACTGCAGTAAGGAAACAAAGTGTGCCTCTCCAAGATAAATAGATAAATAAATAAATATGATCCTCTTTCTATAGAAAACAAGAAATATTTTCATGTCATACAATTTTCCAGAAGGGAAAGACCTCCCTGCAATATTTTTCTTAAATATGTACTATCGATTCTGTGTCCCAACAGTTAAAAGGATTAAAAATAATGCAGACTTTTTGTGTTGTAACTTAAGATTTTCTATCAAATTCCTCTGTGAGGCAGAAGGAGGACAAAACAGGGTCATCTACAATAAAAATGGCATAGCAGGGAGACACTCTTGGAATGGGCTGGCTAATGAACCGGAGCTGCAGCCTGGTTTCCAAGACCAAAGTGAAACACGTTTAAAATATGGGTATGAAAAGATTCCTCCTGAACTAGTTACCTGGTAAAAGAGAAATCTTTAAAAAATATACTCGGAAAGAATACAACATAACAGATGTTTGACCCAGTGGCAGACTCACAAACCACGTATTTCTTTCTAGATACCAATTGTTTGGTCCCATTTGGTTTCTGCCTGTTAGATTGGAATCTTTGGTTAATTACTTTTGAGTGGAAGTAAGTCACTCCATTATTTTGCATCAGCTGTATTGTTCCAGCTGTCTGGATGCAAGAAGAGGTGAGGTAGTCTGTGAGAAAGATATGAAGACTGCTTTGACTAACCTTGGGAATGGTCTTGACCAATACCCAGTGCTAGGGCCAGGGAATTTAAGTATGAATTTTAATGCTACAGGCACACTCTAGGCAGTGACCTTTCTTTTTTTCCATGTACCAAAGGATACAACTTTATAGTCTTGAACGTTCCTGTTGTCATGCAACTGCCATTTGCAGGTGACAATCGTGAGGACACTTTTTCTACATGCATTAACAATTTTTGATATTCCAGCATCAATTCCTGTGCAGGTGGGAACAGAGCTGATACAGATTGGGTGCTGTTGCATCTGGCGCAAACATGAACAGGTTCTTAAAATCTGGCCTAATCTAGAAGTGTATTAATTGGAAGGAGAGATTAATCAAGACATGTAATGTATTGAATTTCTTTGTCTTTTTTCATCTATCTCTTAAAGCCCTGGCTTTTTATTCTCTTCTGCCTATAAATATGGTATGTTAACGTTTTAGTAACTAGATGTGTAACTTAGGCCACCTCCCTTCTCTTTAGCCATTTTCTCCCATCAACCTCGTCCTTGCATTTTATAAGAAAGAACAATCGAACGAAGGGAACTCCTCCAAAGTCCCCCCAGGTCAAAGCAGACTGTTACAATCTGGAAAGCCTTTTCTGCATGTAAGTGTTGGTGTCTGGGGTCCAGTAGTGTGGAGCACTTGAGCGTATGCATAAATTATATCTGTTTGGGCTTGTGGAGGACTCAAGTACATGATTCAATGCTTTATTACATCGGGGTTCACGTCTGGATCCAGATTTTCTAGGATATGCACCGAAATCCCTGTTAATGAAGCAGGGTAAGGGAATCAATTCCCTAAACGTGACTTAATCTTGGATCAGGTTCAGTCACAAGCTCAAAGAAACCCTGAATAGCTCATGGTCCATGAGCACTGGTCAGCCTCAGCCTGTACAAACTCCGTAACACAGTCTGTAACGCTTTGGCTGTACGTTAAATTGCATATGTTACCAGGCACCTTTGAAGGCTTGTGACGTGCTCCAGCACATTGCCAGATTAGGAGGGGGGGAAAAAAAAAAAAAAAAAAAAGGAAAAGATATGTTAAAATCTGAGTTTCAATGGTTTTATAGCCAAAATGGGGACTATACATGGCTTCGAAGGAGAAATACTCTAGAAAACTCCTAGAAAGCAATTAGCAAGGAGGTGCCATTTCTTCTCATCAAGTTGCTTTGCCCAATGGCCAGTTTATTACTTCTGTCTTTGACCTCCACGGGGTCAATCCTGCATGTCAGCCTCCCTTGTATCATGCACTTCTTCCTTCCACTGCTGCTTTTGCTACTACCACGCCTGCTTTTCCAGGTGCCATTTTCCCTGTGGAACACCCGCATGACATGGCAGCCTTTACGCTAGCTGGGGTGCCCTGGGGACCATCAGCGATTGCAGAGCAGAGCCTCGTGAAGCCCCTTGCAGGCAGGATACCTTTTTGAGAGGCACGGGCAGGCACCTCCTCTGTCCCCGATACCCACATGCAGGAGACTACAAACCTGTAGCAGAAAAGCATCCTGTCAATGTAGGGATATAACTGGCTGCTCTTTCCAACTCTTCCTTAACTGTCCTGTGTGTTAGTTATTTTCCCGTGATTTTTAGCATCCTGAAAGTAAATTGGTGACTACTTTGAAGATCCATGTTAGAAAATGGAGTGCACACACGTGCACACGCACATGCGTAGATTTGTGAAGGTATGCGGGCTGCTCTTCCCTGCATTGCCATTGACTTTGTATCTGAAGTTCTGGCACCAAACAAATCTGGAAGTGGAAAATCACAAAAGGGTTAATTAAAAAAAAAAAAAAAAGGCAAACTTTGCCTTGTTTGCACCGATCTTACATCAGTTTCCATGGAAATGGAAGTAGAACAAGCCAAGAGCAGTGGTGTAGCCAACTTCAGCTGCTGGCTTCTAGTTCTTGCTTCTGTTTCCATGGAAATAGATGCCAAATCAGCAAAAAATAAGGTAACTTGTTTTAAAATACTAGAGTTTTAAAGGCTTGTCCTCATGTAACCTCCGTCAGGAAGATAGCTGGTGAGGGGAGGCAGCCAGCAACTGAGTGAAAACTTTCAGAGGCTCTTTCAGATGCTGACTGCTTGTTGAACTCTGTAGAGAGCAAATTCACAGGGCAGCTACTGATCTTTAGAAACATTTTGTAACTTTCCTCCATGCTGTAAATGAAATACATTTTTCTCTTGGCTTGGATAGTCACAGCAGTCTGTAGGAGGCCAAACTAAAAGCTCCTTGCAATGCAACCATGCAGCTGCCTCCTTAGGCTGTCTTTGCCCCCAAGAGTTCAGAAAAAGTCATGATTTTCTCAGAGTTACAATATGCAAACTACCCTCATTCCCAAAGCAATACTGTGTGTTTTTGAGAGAGAAGCAAAGGAGGATTAGCTGGGGGAATTCCTGACAGTGTTTTACAACAAACATCCCACTTTTTTTTTTTTTTTCCTAATCAGGGAAGACAAAATTTTTCTGAGATAAAAGAAGTTGACCATAACTTATTGCTTATAGCAAAATGTGGATGGGGAAGCAGGTAAATAAGAACAGAATCCAACCAAAAATTAAAAAAAAAAAAAAAAAAAAAAAAAAGGAAAGAGATCTGTAGTAATTTCAAGAACTGAAATTTCATCGAAAGCTCATTTTTCTTAAAATCAGCTTTAACAGAAAGTTATTTCAAGGGTGGAGGTTGGCTTTCAGTCCTTAGCTGTGCTGTGGTGGAACTGTCTGTAAGGAAGAGTATTTCTTGGTGGGAAGTTGTGTGAGGACAGAGTTGAGAGTCCCGTCCTCAGCCCCAATGTTCTTTGAGTTGCTCATAAATTGGGAATGTTCCCAGATGTCCTCCACCTCTCCACAGCCGCTTTGCTTACATACTCCTCAGGCTTCTCTTTAATAGGCTGCAAACACACCCTGAGACAGCGGATCACATCACAGGTCACTTGCGGGCCCTTTTTTGGTAGCAGTATATCTCTGGAAGCCCAAGTGTAGGTATATGTTTGAAAAAAAATTGGCTGGGCTTTTTTTTAGGGAAATAAATGTAATTCTAATGAGACTTTTTTTTATTTGCAGTATTACATTTTTCCTTTTAATGACATAAAATCTGCTCTTGCAAGGGCACGTGCTTTACTTCACACAGTAAGTACATTCCCTTGGGCTGCCGAGGGAGTAAACAAATGAAGACTGCAGGCCAATCTAATTTTAAAGAAGTGGATCAGACCTGGACTGGAGCCTCAGAGTTGTTAATTTAGGTATTGTAAGGAATGCACTCATTTTCTGACTGGTTTCTGTTGATCATCTTTGAAGAAATCCCAAGAAACATCAAGACCTTCAAGAAATCGCCAAAAAAGGTAGAATTCTTGCGTAAGGAACCTTTTACAACATGTGAGATTTTTTTTTTTTCTTTTTTCACTGCACACAATGTCTTAAAATTCAAGGAACTTGCTTTAGTTGCTTTATCAGCCATTTATTGCTGCTGTTACTGCTGTGGTGGCATTGCTTCGAAGCTGGTTTTGAGCTGTGGTGTGATTGCTTCGAAGCTGGTTTTGAGCTGTTGGGGTCCTGCTTGAACACCAGTGCCATGTTACCTATAATCCTTGGTGGCATTTCACTAATATTTCCCCTGGAAAAGCTTTAGACTCTGCTGGAATGGAAAAAAAAAAAAAAGTATCAGGAAAGTAATGGAAAGGCAATTCATACATTTTAAGGGGGCAGGGGCTGAGAGAGCTGCTGCTCCCCAAGTGTTTGTAATTAAACTTTCAATGTACCTTTTTGACTCTCCATTACACAACACCTCATCATCCTTCAGGCTTGCATCAGTGCTTCCAGGCCTCCAGGTCACTAACCCACATAAATATCATGCCCCTCGACTTGCAGTGGTTAAATCACACAGGGAATGAAATAGCAGCTATTTGCCAACTCTTCTGCAAACAGCTCATAGCACCATAGCATGACTCAAAGGGATCATGAGAACAAACTACAAGAACAGCAAGTTGCAGAGCCAAAACCAAGAAAAAAA
>KL287652.1:524-11891 GCA_000699545.1 Podiceps cristatus | reverse complement strand
ACCCCTACAATTCTATGATTCTGTGATTCTTCCCCACCTGACTCATCCTTGGTAAGAATTCCCTTCAGCTTTAACAGAAACTATTACTGAAATTGTATATGTGTTCTTCCAGTGGTTAGGAGTGAAGGGATGAAATTTTATCTTTTTTTTTTCATTATAAATATCTAGCATCAAATATTGTCTTCCATCAAATATCTCAGTCATTCTGATGCATTCATTCAAGTCTGAGAGACAGAGCCCACAGCAACTGGCTATGCACCATCATTTGCCTAACAGTAGTATCTTTCCCAGAAATTAAATGTGAGAACCCTGGATCTTCAGTAAACGGATCATTGCCAAAACTGAAGGAGAGTTTGGTCGGTTTCAAACAGGTTTCTTTCACTGTGGAGTAAGAGAAACAACCTTTCTGAATAGCTCCTACTGCTGAGGAGGCTGGGGAGTTTGTGGTGGCAGCACACCAGCTGCTGACTCCACCTGCCTTCCACAGAACCAAGCCTGCTAGGCAGGATGCCAGGGTCCAGAGCAGGTCAAGTGCTGGACATCCCTTAAATACCACACTGTCAGTGAAAGTTTGGTGGAAAGAGAGCAGCTGGTAATGAATATGTGTAGGTAGGGCAGATCTGATGTCATGAAGACCGATAACCTTAGGCTGTGGTTCCCCAGGCATTGACCTGGGCTTTGGTACTGGATAAAAGTCACTGCTACCATATGCAAAGTCATAAACCAATACAAAGACATTCTACTCATTGAAATGTGTGTTGTTGGCTTGTTTTGGGGTTATTTGGTTGTTTGGTTTTTTTTAATGTAGGGGATTAAGCATATTTTCTGCCACTAAGTCTCTCTCCTACACCTTGCTTGCTAACATGAATCAGAGCACTGTCTTTGTCTACTTGAGCTTGGCTTTTGACAGAAATCTGTGTGTTTACTGCTGATTTGTACTAGAGATGATACACACACCTAGGAACAGCAAATGTGATATCATGGGCTAAATTCAATCTATACTGGTGGTCTGCGGGAACTCATTATTTCAACATCCAAAATCCAAAACATACATACATCCAAAAATAATCAGATCAAAATATTTCTTAAAGGTGATCACAGTGCTGGTAAAGAGGTGACAAAGGCAGGCAGCAGCTGCTGATCAGCACAGCCTGCGACAAAGTTACATTTTTGGAAAAATGCTGAACTCTTGATGATGGATTGATTGTATGTAGGCTGCTTGTTGCTTTTGCAATTTCAATACAAGGTAAACATGACCTTAGACATCTGTTGTTTGTGAATAAAACATCCTTAAAAGTATTTCCCAAACATATAAAGCATTTATTTTTCCCGTGTGGAGGAATAAACCCACTTCAAAATTCTCACAGCCCAACTCATATCTGGTTTTGCAGTTTAATGACTTCTAGAGAATTAAGCTAGTTTGCAGATATAACAAGAAAGAAACCTGGTCTCTTCCCTGTTTCTCACCAGTCCCCCAAAATAACCCCAAAACATCTAACTTGATTGCTTAAGAGAATAAGCATTAACACAATATATACTGAAGGTATTCAGCTTTGTGAGTTCTCAGTAGGAAGCCTAGTTTGCTAGAGCCATTTTTTCCTCGGTACTGCTGATGACAGAGGAACATTTCTGGTCCCTTGGGCATCTTCAATTGCAAGACTACATTTATTGTTTCAGGTCAGAACAGAATAGCCACGTTTTGCCAGACACAGACGTACCAGAATTGCTTTCACATAGACTCTAAGTGGACAATGGTGGGGACATGGCACACCTAAGTGTTCAGCCACAATCCAGCCATGCTCAGAGGCAATAACCTCATGCACGGGGTTTGCGTGGCAAGGCTTAGGTAGTGAGGGGGCTAGAGGGGCAGCTTCTGTGAGAAGCTGATAGAAGCTTCGCCCATGTCCAATAAAGCAAATGCCAGTGGCTCCCAGATGAGCCCACCAGTGGCCAAGGCCGAGCCAACTAGAAACAGTGGTAGTGCCTCTTGGGTAGTATATTTAGGAAGAGGGAAAAAAAGCTGTTGTGGGAATATAGCAGAGGAGAGAGGAGTAAGAATATGTGAGACCAGCAACGCTGCGGACACCAAGGTTGGTGAAGAAGGAGGGGGAGGAGGTGCTCCAGGTGCTGGAGCAGCGATTCCTCCTCAGCCCGTGGTGAAGACCACGGTGAAGCTGGCTGTGCCCCTGGAGGTCCATGGTGGAGCAAAGACCCACCTGCACCCATGGAGGACGCCACACCAGAGCAGTTGGATGCACCCAAAGGAAGCTGTGACCCTGTGGGAAGCCCACACAGGAGCAAGCTCCTGGCAGGACCTGTGAATCCATGGAGACAGAGGATCCCATGCTGCAGCAGGTTTGCTGGCAGGACTTGTGACCCCACGGGAGACCCACGCTGGGGCAGACTGTTCCTGAAGGACTGCAGCCCATGGGAGGGACCCACACTGGAGCAGTTCATGAACAACTGTAACCCATGGAAAGGGCTCACATTGGAGAAGTCTGTGGAGGACTGTCTCCAGTAGGAGGGACCCCACACTGGAGCAAGGGAAGAGTGTGAGGAGCCTTCCCCTGCAGAGGAAGGAGCAATGGTGATTAACTGAATCCCATTCCCTGTGCTCCTGCACCGCTCAGGAGGAGGTAGAGAAATTGGGAGTGAAGTTGAGCCCAGGAAAAAGAGAGGAGTGGAGCAAAGGTGTTTTGTTTTGTTTTGTTTTGTTTTTCCCTAAGTTGAGTCTGGTTTGCCCGTGACAGTAATTACTGAGTCCTTATCGGGACCCACAAGCTTTTCATTATATTTTCTCTCCCCTGTCCATTTGAGGAGGGGGAGTGATAGAGCAGCTTTGGTGGGCAGCTGGCATCCAGCCAGGGTCAACTCACCTCACCTCAGCAGTAATCTTAAAAGTTTAATAACCATGCCAACTGCAACAAGCTACTTTGCCCTGCAGAAAGACCACATTTCCAGCGTTATTGCTCTCCCTGTTGATTCAGACAGGCTCAGGAGACAGAGGGTCAAAGTTTTTTAAGCTTTTTTACCTTACTGAAACTCTGTGATTTTGTTGTTGTTCATTTTTGTTACTTTTTTCCACCCATGCTTGCTATCGGAAAATATACACGTAGAAAAACACATACATTTGCAGTACAAACATTTTTCCAGTGACAGAAGACAGCACTGCTTTTACTTTCCTTCTGGTGTTTTCAGTCATTCCCTTTAGGCTATAATCTTACTCCACACTTTTAAAAGAAGGAACCTGCACGCAAAGAGCAATCAAAATTTTCTGCTCTTTATGGATCTGAAAAATGGCTTCATTGATTGAAGAGGCAGACCACTGTTGGTCAAGAGTCACTTGTCCTTTTGTAGTTTTTTTCTAAAATAGCATAACATTTCTGAGTGAATGAGAATTTTCATTGAATGACGAATTTTACCAGTGTTGGCTTGAAGGTAGATTTATAGTTTTGTCCCCAGGGTAAAATATGTCTCTGGCTGCCTTCATCCTCTGAGCTGCCCAGGTTTATTGAGAGTGTTACATTCTTTCTGATCATTTTCCAGAATACCTGAGGTTTTATTAGAAACAGAAAATGCATAAGAAGTGTGAAGAGATTCCAGTTAAGAAGTCTTATGGTGTATTACTTGCATCTTAGCCAAGATGCTTCCACTGACTTCTGTTTCACATGTAGGTTTCTGTTATCTGTGATCTATTTAGTGTTACAAAACAGTAGGAAATCTCATGGTTATTATACAATAGGTCTTGCTACAATTTGATTTAATGTTTCAAAATCAGTTTCAACAACTGGAGTAATTATTTTCCGAAAGTTGTCAGTCTAGCAAGAGGAACTAATTTGAGAGAACAGATACTTTTCACAGAAATAAACTTTTGCCTTTTATGGATTGTCAGATGAGTACTTTCAAATGATTAATAATTCTCTTGTTCTCTTTAACATTTTGACATATTTGCAATAGCACTGTTTTAGCAAATAATTCCTTCTCCATCTCCCACGTTTAAACACAAGATTGAGAGAAAAAGCACAGGGAAAAGCTAATACACTAGGAAAACTCATTATGTTCTCTGGTGGTTTTGGTTTTGGATTTTTTTTCATTTATTTCAGGAAAAGAGTAAAGATGTGCCACTTTATGACATTCCTGACAGGCCCACAAAGTGATAGACATCAAAAACAAATATCAAAACAATAAGGACATGTAAACTTCGTCAGGCAAAGGTCTTTGTCCCTACCAGTAGTACTGGATTGTATATCTTAGAATCATAGAATGGTTTGGGTTGGAAGGGACCTTGAAGATCACCTAGTGCCAACCCCCCTCCCATGGGCATGGACGCCTTCCACTAGACTAGGTTGCTCAGAGCCCCATCCAACCTGGCCTTGAACACTTCCAGGGATGGGGCCTCCACATCTTCTCTGATATATATGACTTTTCTCAGATACTCTTCTATCATCTGCTATGTACCATTGTTACAGAAGAACAAAGGGCAAATCAATCCCAGAAACAAAAGTAGGGAATTTTATTGAAAAAACTCTGAGACAATGAAAAACTTGACAAGATTATTAACCAGAACTACTGATAACAGATGCTGGGAAAACCCAAAACCTTGTAAGATACGCTCAATCTAGGCAAAAAATACTGGGCAGGAGCAGACTGAATTAGTTTTCCTGGACTCTGCTTTTCCTGCGAATATGCCCTTTAACTAACCCATGTGTTGTGTGTCCTCCAGTGAAAAGGATCTCCAGTTACAACATTTAATGGCCTTGTATTCCTTTTCCTGTTGAGTACAAAAGGTGTTTGTCCATTGGTTTTGACCATCTATTCGCAGGAGCATAGACTACTCTGGAATAATTTAAGTGTGTTGTTCATGCTGTTTACACAGGTTTTTACCAAAATAGAGTGCATTGTTATATCTAAGATAATGTGAACGCATTAGCGAGTAGTGTAGATGATCAATTCTTGACTTTCAGTTTAGCTACATCTTGTGTCCAATTTCACCCAGTCCACCTTGAAATCCCAACCAACCCCTTTTGAATTATTGCAGTCCCAAGCAATTTATGTCCCTCGTGTAAGAAAAAATGTACTATTCCTCAGGCAGGGATAGTTTAATGGGACAGAGATGTCCAGAGCATAAAGTCTACAGAAACAGTCACGTGCTGTGGGCAATTTGGCACACTTCATGCTCTTTAAAGGCAAGTTTGACAGTGACTGGAGTTTGCCCTATGCAAATAGAGTATCTAAAAGATCTGAGACTGGCTTGATCCTAAATATTAGACTGGGTCTCCAACAATCATCTCACCACTATAGATGTTTCAAATGGTGAGTAGCTACCAAATGAATGCATTTAGTGTATATAATAGCAACAGTGAACATACTTCAACACTGAAGTTGTTGGATTGTACTAGTTCATGCTGAGAAAGCCTTTAAGATCCTTGAGTGAAAGATGCTAAATAATTACAAAGTATGATTATATGAGATGTAGAAATGTTATTAGTATTATAAAAGCAAAATATATTATTTTGGTTACTGCTTTTCAGCGACAAAATATAGTGTAGAATACAAGCAATGTCTTGATCTAGGGCTTGACTGGAATCTCCTTACACTGAATAGAAGATGCATTTTCTTGTGACTACTGTTGACTAATGACTAGAGCAATCTTATTTTCTCTGGGCAAAAATCTTCCAAGATCTCAGTGTGGAATTCAATAATGCCTTAGGATACTCGGCCATTTGATCATATCAAAAAGGTTCATTGGCAATGTTCCTGACAGTTAATGTGAGTATCTTCATACATAATGAACAACAATTTGGGCTCATTTTCAGAGCCAGATATGTAATATTCTTCATTAGTATTATACCAGAGCACTTTCACTATGAGGTGTGTTAGGGCAGAAGGTTGCTTTAGATATTCAAGAGCTCAGTATCGACCATTCATCATCTGTAATTACCCAGATCTTTATTACCATTGCAGCCAAGTGTAATATACAAACAAGCATTTCTGCATATATCTAGTTAGGAGAAAAAAAGAAAAAAAAAATCAAAAAATAGATTCAGTAATAACAACAATATCATGTTTAAATTATAGTGACAAGAATTACTTTGTAACACTTTAGAAACCTATAACCCACCAGGAGCTTAAAGGTCTATTATGGTTAATGAGGCTGGTAGATGTGGTACTATTACAGAAACAAATGAATAGATATATAAATCACAAGAACAGATTGTAGTCTTAATATTTTTTCCAATCTAAACGGAACCACTAGTCCTGTAGAGAACATCTATCTGAATGAAACTTGAAGTGCTGGCTTAGATGTTAAATTACAGCACAATAGCTGGACACCTACCAAGTATTAAAGGGCAATTAACAAACGAAATCTTCCTCAGGGGTTGTTCCAATATGCCTTGAAAATGCTTGGTAAAAGTATTGATGATAGCTGCTTCTGGATTCATTTTTAAAAGTGAATTTATTAAAAAAAAAAAAAAAAAAAAAAAAAGGATTAATATTCATTCCTTCTGCCCTTTTTTGTTCACCTGTTGGAAATGTTAATGTTGTGTGACCAAAACTCTCTTCTCCATGGTATTTTGAGACTAAAATAACCTGAGTGCAGTTTAGCATTTCAAATGAAATGTTGCATTCAGCATACTCCCAAAAAATCATCTCATCTTGCCTTACTCAGGTAGGCCTCGTCCTATTAAATGAGGGACACCCAGTCCTTCTACTGTCAAAGGCCAGTGTCACCTTCCTTACAGACAATTACCCCACCTTGTGACTGGCGCTATACAGGGGGGTCCAATCCCCGCTGTTTACTGTGCCAAGAGCTGAATGTGGGTTGGTGTGGCAGCTGGTGTTGCATGGCCTTACATAGTTGGCACAATGAGGGGTCCTCTTCGAGTCAGCACGAGAGCTCTTGAATGTTTTTGGATGGCATCTTTTTCTTTCCTATGTAAAGCTGAAGATATACGAAAGCTTTTTATCAGGGTAATCTGTCTCCTTCAGTTCGGAGCTGAGCACAGCCACAGAAATGTATGAAGAATGCACACAATTGAGTATATTGTTATTTTAATTAGTGCTTTTCATGTTGATAAGATTGGACCACATCTATTATCCTGCCTGTCCAAGATTGGTAATGGATATTAATTATATTTGGTCATTTTGAGCTGTGGGCCTTCTGTGGGACTGTAAAGAGACAACCAGATCTTTCCCTTGCATTTTCCCATATGTCTATTGAATAATTTCAGGGAGTTATGCAATATATTGTCTCCACATGAGAGTTCTTGCACAACAAGGAAGTTGAAAGTAAGATCCTGACCTTACACTTTGTGCAGTCAAGGAGCTAAAAGAGCAGGTGACATGTATTCAATTATATTTAAGAAGTTATATGTAGTTCTCTTGTCCGCAACTAAAAATTATATTGTAGAAGTAGAGACAATGCAAAGGGTAAGAAAATGAGACTATGGAAGGATTATAGACTAACACATAAGAGAGGGAGTGATTGAGGAAACAAAATTAACTCTCTCTGCAGAAGGAAGGACTTGGGGGAATATGAACATAGTCTATAAATATTTCCAAGGAGATAATACAAATGAAAGAAGGGGATTATTAATGTTATCACAAGATGGCTGCAAAAGAAGCAATGTCCTAAATGTAAGACAGGAAAAGTCTATAACAGCAAAGATAATAAATGATTAGGAATAGACAATTCTTACGGGTTTACAAAACTTTCTGGGCAATATCTTCAGTTCACAGGGTATCACAAAACTAGTTTAAGCATGTCAGTGCCCCCTACCTCCTCCTGTCAGTTTAAATACTATTTCACCAAGGAGCCCTAGATTTAAAAAATCTCTGTCTAGCTACAGAGTAGCCTGCGGCTCCTGCAGAGACTGGAAGGGAGATGACCTGAACCAGGCTGACACAAGTGCCCTGTAGTTAAAGTTGTTTAAATACTTGTAGGAGCAATGTTCTCCTGGCCCTCCAGACCCCAGCTGAGGGAGCACCTTCAGCATGTGGTGGCTTTTCCAGGAAGGAGTCAAATCAGCTCAAAGCTTGGCACCCAGCCATGAGAGTTCCTGTAAACGCACTTTCCCCATCTGCATAGCTGCCCCCCAAAGCCTCAGCTGCTGGCATGTTTTTGGCCACCTCCTCATTTGCAGTTATTTTAGCTATACCTCCCTTCCCCAGTCCTGCTTCAGTCAGCTCAAATACTTGCAAAAAACAAAGGGACAGATACTCCCTTATAGCACCTTTTAAAACATTGTATTTATTTCCATTTCCTCCTAAAATTAGGTCTCTTCTTGTAACCTTTCTTTTAAATGTGTTTCAAGGCAGCCAGTGCTCGCTTTGTATTTAAGCCTCCTAAATTCGGTGGTGACTTCCCCCGAGACTGACCAGCAAAACTGACTGAATTGGTGTCATGACATTCTGCTTTTACAGCAGTACTTTCGCTACCATTAATTGAGCCCGACAGAGCAGACCTAATCCCTTCTTGAAGTCTGTGAAAAAACTTCCACCGACTTCAGAGGGAGTTGCAGCCAATGAGTGGCCAATGAGTGGCCTTGACAACAAGTCCAAGGGCATTTATCCATAGTCTTAGCTGAATCAAAATCTCACTTCATAAAAAGGAAAAAAATAGCTGGTTTGGGTACTCTGAGGATAAGAGTGTGTGTTTGTAGTACAAATGTTTAAAAAATTAAATACCTACTGTGAGTAAACACATTTACTGTAGCATGAAGGGGGATTTTCCTATTACTTTGCTGAATTTAAAGAGAATCCAAAATCTCTAACTCTTGGAGGAAGCTGCATTGACACTTTGTGTCCAGTATGAAAGATCTGTTTTGAGAACTATCAGCCATAATTTTTTCTAGCATCTTTTTAATCACATAAACAGGGAAGTTCTCACTTCTTACATGTCACTGACACTGCTTGCCATAAGCAATAAAATAGAATTAGAACAATGTTCGTTATTCTAGGCTCTAGGAAACTTATTGAAGTCTTTCTATCTCTTAGTGATGTTATACCTCCAGACTACAAAAATTTTGCCACTTCTCTGTTTCGGTACTCACTCCTAGTCCCTCATCAACCAGACTGCAAATGCCAAATCACACCTGAATTGTGCCTTATATTTCCTACAGGCTTTTTTGGGGTTTTCACAGTGGTTTTTGCGACATATTTCAGTCCCAAGTGCGTCACTCGTGTGAGGATATCTGAAGGAGCCAGGAAGGGCTCGGGCAGCGCAGTGCTCCACACCGCTGCTCGCAGGTTGGTCTTCCTCAGGCTGAGAAGGCAAAAGGCACAGATCACCCCTGAGGTGGAGACAGCTCTCTCAGGAAATGCTCCTGCCAAAAGCTCATATTCCTGCAAACTTCATCCTTATAAGGACCTTGGCCTTGGATTTCAGGAATCTCAATGCCACCTTATCTCACTTTCGACACCTGGGCCTTGGTTGTTGGTCTGAGTGCCAAGCTCCAGGATGCTTATGTTCCCCTGGTGCTCAGTGAGGCTTCAGTATTGAGAGCTCTTTTTTGGAAATGACATTAAGCCTCACCCTTACATACTTCGAAAACTTCACTCTGTCACTGCAAAGTTCTTATTTCAAGTCCAAAAGGAAAAGATTATATGGAAACTTTAAATACTATCTTACAGTGTAAAGATATTTCTGTATTATCAAGAGAAAGTAGGATTCTGTGCTCTTATGCCTTGAGCACGCTGCATGTGTCCCATAATGTATGTTTTCGTTGTTAATTGCTATCATTATCTGAAATATTTTTTTTTCCTTAAGGCAACAGCATAACTGCAGGAATCTGGGAACTGAAGAAAAAAGTCCGTCTGTGCACCAGGCAAGCTGGTGGTGCAGTACTTCTAGTAGTAACCTGGTGTCAGTTAACTTATCCACTGCTACTTTTACTACCAGTGTCTTTATAATCACTCTTGAGTGCTAGAACATCTACACCATCCCCCTTCAGAGACTCAAACTTTTTCTTTATAATAAACAAAGAAGAAACTGTCTAATGAGAATGAGTATGAACTTCAACTCCTGTTTTTTTCATAGTTTGGTCCCTAGACTTTTGTTGTTTTGTTACTGTTAAATGTTTCTACTGTCCTGTAGGGAATGAGAGTGCTTACAGATTTTGTTTCTTTTAAATAAAACCTTTTAAAGAGTATCCTACATCCTCATCACATCTGCAGTAACAATAATGCCTTGACCAGTAATTGTGCTGAGGGAGAAAAGGCTGCAAAATGCAGATGTTAAAAAATAGCAGTCTAATTTAAAGACATATTAAAAAAATGTCTCCTGGTTCCCAAGTCACTGATTTTCTTTTTTGTCTTTTTCACCTCTGTAAATGAGTCAATGTTAAATCCTTCAGAAGCACAGCGTGTATGAAATAGCAAGTATCAATAGAAACACTGACTTATTTAATAACTAATGTATTAAATATATTATTAAATAATAATATCTTGCCTTGATGTAATGTTTATAATCCTGAAGGATACTAGAGTATTTTGCTAACTTGATATATGAGAAATATATGTTGGTGAAGTATGACACAAAGAGGTGATCGGCACTGTTTGAAATTATCATAATACAAAAATGCATCATTTCCTTCCTTGTCATTTCACTACAACTGTTAGAAAAAGACTATTTCAGGAACATTTCAGATAATTTTAAGTAATTATATGAGAATTTTTCTAACCCATCAAGTAAAGCCGAATGTTTCAGTAATTTTGACTCAAACAGCCCAAGGCCCAGCATGTGTCACAACATCCTTTCTCACATTCCTTTTTTAACTGTACCGATGTCATGATGTTGTTTCTACCCATTCCAGAGTTCAGAAACAAGTGCTAGCAAGCTGCAATTCTCCCCTTTCAAAAAGGATAAAAATCCTGCTTTCTGGCCCACCAAGACAGTGACACAATGGGCTTCAAAGTCGTGTCATTTTTATGGTTAGGAAACCCATTGCTGGCCCTGTGGTCTGTCTGGATTGCTTGGGTAATTGTTCCCCTCTGAGGGAAGAGGAAAGACATATTTTCTGTCAGAGGGATTCTAAAAGTGATGGTGGGTCCTTGAAGCTGCTCAGGGGGCTGGAATAGTTCATTCATTGGCATACTAATGTATTCTGCAAAGACAGAACTAAGTAAATGGAGAGATTACTTTGCCCAGCAATCATTCATGAGGTACATATAGTACCTGTTTTAGAGTGCACAGACATATATAAATGATGCCTAGCAGCTTAGGGCAAGAAATGAAAAGGATTCTACATTCAGTACAAAGATGAAAGAGGTAATTTAAGATTTTGATGTAGAGACACCTTTTATGCATCTTCCCTCCTCCTTAGTTATAGAATCATAGAATCATAGAATGTTTTGGGTTGGAAGGGA
>KL287651.1:2131-16117 GCA_000699545.1 Podiceps cristatus | reverse complement strand
GCACAAATTTCCATTCCCCATTTTCCCCTACAAACAGCCAAATCCCAGGGGAATTCTGCATCAGAATGAAAATATGTCCTAGCGTTAACATGTGCAAAGGTTTAGACCAGGCTGTCAAACAAACCCTGATCGCTCATTGTTTAGAAGTTATGGATCCAAGCTACATAAATTGGTGACAGTACGCTGGAAATTCATCCACCTTTCTCTTCTGGAAGCCCTCAAAGAATTCAGGCATGACACGTCTAATGACTAATGGCAGATGTGTTTGCAGGCGGTGCTGATCCCCTGCATGACAGAACAAAAACCATCTGACCAGGGAAGCGTTCATGGAACAACCATGAAGGGCAGGTTGCAGGCAGCCTGGAGTTACGTACCTCGCCCCCTATTCAATAGTGGGTGATTATAGAATCGTAGAACCCTTTGGTTGGAAAGGACCTTTAAGATGATGGAGTCCAACCGTGCCTGACCACCACTAAACCATGTCCCTAAGCACCTTGTCTAACCATCCTTTAAATACCTCCAGGGATGGGGACTCCACCACCTCCCTGGGCAGCCTGTTCCAGGGCCTGACAACCCTTTCAGTGAAGAAATGTTTCCTAATGACCAATCTAAACCCACCCTGGTGTAACTTGAGGCCATTTCCTCTTGTCCTCTCGCCTGTTACTTGGGAGAAGAGACCCACACCCACTTCTCTACAACCCCCTTCCAGGTAGTTGTAGAGAGCGAGAAGGTCTCCCCTCAGCCTCCACTTCTCCAGGCTAAACAACCCCATGTCCTTCAGCCGCTCCTCGTACAACTTGTTCTCCAAACCCTTCACCAGCTTTCTTGACCTTCTTTGGACCCTCTCCAGCATCTCAATGTCTTTCCTATACTGCGGTGCCCAAAACTGAACCCAGCACTCGAGATGCGGCCTCACCAGTGCCAAGTACAGTGGGACAATCACTTCTCTAGCCCTGCTGGTTATACTATTCCTGGTAGTATATAATAATAAAATGGTTTCCTTATTTTCAGAACTTCTGAAGAAATTCTGACTGAGAAAAAACATGGAAGTCATCAAGTTTTTCACAGAAAATGAGAGAGAATGGGGCAGATGCAATTACTTTTGCTTGGCCAGCACTTAAATGACCTGCCAGCTCTGTTTCACTGTCATCCAACTTAACCACCCAACTTCAAACCACTGCCACAAGCGAGCCCATATTTACCCCTGTTATTGCAGAATCATGCAGACTGAAAGACTACTGACCCTGCCCAAATCTGAGCTGAGCCACAGCAGGTTGCTCAGAGCCTTACCCAGTCAAACTAATAGAGCCCAGACATGATTAGTCTTCATCACTGCAAGGGCACATTGCTATCACCTCTATGTTGAGTTGCTCTGCTTTGTAAAAGTCAATATTCACTGCAGCAGGGATCTGAACGTCTGTCATCCCTGTGCTATGGGATTTCCATATCTGCTCAGATAAAACTGTACACAAAGTCCCTCCTCTCTGTTTTTGATCACAAATTCAATCTGGGACCTGAGAAACTTTTCTCAACTAAGGTTTCATTGAAATTGTTATGTTCCCATGGAAAGTTTCAGTTTCAATTAAATCAACATCTTCTGATTAAAAAAAAAAAATAAATAAATAATAATCAGAAGGCATTCCGGTCAGTTTTAGACAAATTTACTGGATCTACCCCAAAAGAGACCCTCATGGCAGACTTTTGTTTCACTACCAAGATGTTTGGATAAGACTTTGGGCTTTCAGGTTATACCCAGCAATCTTTTCTTCTGATGTAGAAACATGGCATGGAAGATTTTTGCTTGGTGATATTAATATGTTTGCCTTTACTTGATTAGGAGTGTTAGTGTTGGCTTGCCTTAGTTCTGTTTAAAAACCTTTTCTGGATTCAAAAGCATATTTATTGCGATCTCTAAATTCTTCAGCTGAACGGGGAAAGGAGGTTGAATCCTTAATAAAGACTTCCTTCCTCCCAGTGTTATTTATTCGTTGGATAAAGATAAGCTAAAATAAACATAAATTACTGGTAAAGACTTCAAAACTTCAGTGATTAAAACATCATTCCCCTGTCAATGCTCCACGTAAATTCCTTGATCCTTAGGATACTATTTCTCAATTTCTCCAGTTCAGCCTCGATGACCTCAGATGGCAGACAAAGCCAGTCTTTATCAAGAATGAAGGTTGCAGATTTTTGGAAATAAAATATTCTGACATGCATGGATGGTTCCTCTGATCTCCCCAACTTGTAGATCTGCACTTTGTCAGAATCCTGGTCAGATGACGTTTCTTCTGTCTGACCTGCAGTCGTAGTGCAATAGTTGTATACGTTGTCCAGCCCTGTTCCTATGTCAAACATTTGTCTCTACTCTGTGCCCCCTTGAAAGGTTGTCACTCACTGCTTTCCCTGACAGCTCCCACGCAGAAGAAACATCCCTCTTTGGAAAGGTTTGATGATTAGGAGTGGACCAAAGCTGACAGCCCATGTTGCCTTCAGAGTTGTTCCAGTCCTTTCCTGAGGAGGACAGGCGTGGAGCTCATTCTTTAAACAGCCATGAAACACTTTTAGACATGGATTTATGGCAAAACATTGATCAGTTTGTTACATGGCAGAGGTATCTCTGTTTTTGAGGTACCTCTTTTCTTGTTGAAGCTGCTTATGTGTTTAGTCCTTGGAAAAACAGATCACCTGAGAAAAACACAGAAAGTGTCTGATTATTATTTGACTTTTGAAAGAGAATGAATGAGAAAAGGCTATGCATTTCCTCTGGTGCACCTCCACATTCAGATCCCAAGGCACCTCATACTTTGTGCTTTCTGAGGTGGAGCTCCTTAAATTAGAGACCAGCTAGGGCAAAGCATGCTATAAATGGCAAAAAAAACAAATGGTTTCTGACTGCTGATCATGCTAGAACCCAACCAGTATCCAAAAACACAGTCAGGCAAAGAGTTTGATACCAACGTAAGGAAAGGTCTTTCCTTCTACATGGTGCATGTAATTAACCCGTGGGACTTGTTGCCACAGGAGGTCATGGAGGCCAACGTTATGCATGAGACCACAAAGGATTTATTCAAAATCGTGGAAGATTTCATCAGGACAACTTAGCACAGTGACCTGGCTGCAACTTCTGCTGTGGGAAGTCCCTAAAATGCTGATTAACAAAGGCAGAGAGTCTGCCAAGTGCGTGGCTCTAGGCATCTGTGTTTCTTGCAGTCATTCTTCAAACATCTGCTCCACTGCCAGAAGCAGCATATTGAGATGCACTGACAGAGTTAGCAATTATTTATTGACCAGGGTGGCAAGGAAAGATTGGAGAATAAGGACATAATTCTTTGTTCAATAGGATGTGGAGGGTAAATTTTCAGCTGCTGTAAATCAGTTTGGTTCCTAGTTTTCCATGAGTCTCTGGAGACTTAACCCTCCCAAAGTTCTGGCCCTCTTTGTCTTTTCCAAGCCAACAGGATGTTTCCAGCATGCCCTCCAGAGCTCCCCTTGCATTGCAAAGGGCCCTAGCAAAACCCTTGGGACTTGCTGGAGGTGCAGAGAGTTTCCTCATCTCCCTTTGTCCTTTGGACCTTCCCAAGACCCTCACTACAGTACTGTGCCCACACAGGCCATGCAGATGTCACGATGGAGATATTTAGACACTTCAACACCAGCCAAATGCAGGGAGAAGTCAAGGAGCAAGCCAAGGGTCCTTTCTCCAGTGCCAATCCGTGCCTCCTCCTCTCTCCTCCCCTGTTCTTGAGCCTTTTTCTCTCCTTTCAGAACTTTCTTCAGCAAGGAGGGGAGGATTTCTTAGGAGGAGTGCCCCAAGACCAGCTAGTTTGGGAGGTTTTCAGTGCAGCATGGACTTTACTTAGCAGTGAGCAACGCACACCTCTTGGGATCTACCAACCACTTGATCTTTGAGTGGCTAGGGAAATGTATACAACATCTGTTAAACTAACCAAGATAAGGCAAGCCAGTCCTTCTCAAAAATGAAGGCAGAAACACTCTCTTGCCAGCAGAAGTATATTGTGCATACTAAGCATAGAGTGGGCAGCTGCTTGGCAGCCCCCAGACATTTCCATGGGTCTGCTCTATCTATTCCTACAGAATTTGCCACCATCTCATAATATTGTAAGGTTTCTTTCCCTGTAAGTCCCTAAATAGACTTTTCTAATAGCCCTAATGTGAACTGATCCCAGCTGGTCCAAGGACGGATGGCTGTATCGCAGATCACTATGAGATACAGAGATAACACTCAAGGCTTTGCCTTCCCCGCTTCCCACCCCTTATGAAACCATATTTCACAAGAATAATTGTTAGCAATCCTCAGCCAGCAGCTCAGAGGCTGGAAATGATATGTAGAGAGGAGATCTGTTCCAGCTCTGAAGGATTTATGCCAGCTGACTGAGTTTCTGTAGGCAACTAGGAAGAAATATTGCCTCCAAATGGTAATAATGTGGCTGGCAAGTTTGAGGTTCCTGCTGGTTGACACAGGCTCAGCCTGGGATGGTGGCAGCCCATGGAGAACAGGTGACCTCAGCCCTTTCTCTGCTGGTTTGATTACCACGGACCCCCTGCAGAACTGACATCAGCTACCAAGCTATTTGGGATGAGAAATTTGGGATTTATTGTCCTCTGAGATGAAAATACCATGTTGCTGCTAAAGGCTGTGTCTTCCACCGCGCATTGGCAGGGCAGTATGAAGAAGATGTTATGAAGAGGGTTATTATGTGTAGCTGTAGCTGTCGGGGCTGTATTTTTGCCTGCGATAATAAAATGTACCTGCATGCCAAGGTAAAACTGATCACCTGCTCCTTGTCATGTGCTAAAAGCAGAAACAGTCAATGGGCCTTAGCTGGGCGTGTTACATGCCATCAAGGTTCATGTGAGACTTCCTTCTTCGGTTTATTAGCTGCAGCCTATCAATTAGTCTCATAGGGGTCTTCTCAGGGGTCTGTCCTACAGCGGATAGCCAAAGGTATGGCTTCATCAGTCTTCTTCTCACACCAGAGTGAACACTTGCCGAGGAAAAAATGTGCAAACAAGGCTGGATTGCAGTAAAACTTCCCCAAAATATCCCCACTTCAGTCAGAAGAGTTGTATTTCTCCCTAATAAACCTCATTGTACTTTTCTTCCATGAATTTGTCCAGGCATAGGAATCCATTTCTGCATTCACAAGACACTGTGGTCAGGAGATCCATGCTGAGCTGTACACTCGGTGAGAAAGCATCTGCAACCACGACCAGTTTAAATATGAACCAGTTCCTACTGGTTCCAGCAGCAGAGGCCTCCCGCTCCTTGATTTGGAAATGGTGTTAGTTTTATGTATTTTATGTGCTGCCAAAAGCCACCAAGCAAATCCCGTGTTTACACATGCACATGAACTCACACAGAGAGTGACTCATGCATGCTCCACCTCTCATCGCATGGAGCCCCAGAAAGGGCCTCGAACAGCAGAT
Organism: Podiceps cristatus; assembly: GCA_000699545.1. Classification (NCBI taxonomy): domain Eukaryota; kingdom Metazoa; phylum Chordata; class Aves; order Podicipediformes; family Podicipedidae; genus Podiceps; species Podiceps cristatus. The sequence goes on along the minus strand of KL287651.1, from coordinate 10,669 downwards.
TACAATCTCTGGTTCTGGACAATATCTTCTCTCCCTGTCTGATGTCCTCTGGTTTACCACAATTTTTTGCCAGCCTCTCTCATGGATGCCGTGACCTGAGTACGACTGAGGATGCTCTGGCAAAGCTGAGGAGAGAGTACATTAAGAGACCTGTGATGAGTAGTGCACTGGAAGGTGGGAAACAGTGAATTAAAATATCACATTACTGCTTGTTTATATGATTGACTCAATGTGGATCCTACAATGGCAATGTCTACCCCTGAGCCAGTGGCTTTCCCAGAGTGAGCCAGTGGGGTTTGGGACATGGACCACCTCACCCTAAAGCAGATGCACGGAGCAGAGCTGTGTCTCTGCTGTACAGGGGTGGCCAGGATCAGAGGTGGACCAAAGCCTGGTGCATGCCCAGCACTCATCATGCTCATTTTGGCCTGGAGGCTGACATGTGGGAAGGTCTTCTGGGTGTCTTGTCTGCCTGGAGGTGATGCTGGCATCACTCCAGGTACATGGGGAGGGCTGAGGCAGAGATGGCCCATCTGCTACAGGGTAATACCTGAGGAGGATTCCCCAAAGCACCACAATTAGATGAGGCATAGTAGCAGATGTAGTAGCAATCTCAAGAGCATGGTCTACACCGTCCTGCGTTTCAGCTTTCCTTCTGCCTCCAGACTAATGAATCCACCTCATCTGGCCACATGCACCAGCCTGCAGAGCCCAAATGCAGACGGCAATACCATAGACACCATAAACACTCCGCCCATCCCTCACACGCTCTCATCATCCAGCAGCCAGGCAAGACTACTCCATGAGCTCGAGTGTTACAGAGACGTATTTTGGAGTTAAACATCCTGCAGTTCAGAAGGGGCTGCCAAAAGAAAAAGATAGTTTCCTTCCTTACTTTAAATTCTTCGGGTTTTTTACAGCTGGAGGTATCCCAGGGTCTTACTCTTGTTCATTAGTCTTCTCTCCCTCATCCCCACTGGATGGATGCATCTCTGATCTAGCACAGGCCGGCGGTACAACTATTTGGACCCCTAAAATCCCAAAGCCTGACACCAGCAATCACTGTCCTCTGTCCCCAGCACCAGCTCTGACGTCTACTGCTGTGTGATTATGGAACCTTTCACTCCCATTTTGATACCTCAAGACAGCACCACTTTGCCCTATGAGAGCACCTCCTTTCCCAGGCATGCTTTGGAGCTCTCATCCATCTCTGAGATAGCAGAGGAAGGCACTGGGTCAGGCCTAGAGACATCTCTGGTGTCCTGGCACTCAACCTTTTATTCAGCATCAATTTCATTCCTTGCACCAAAAGAAACCTCACCAGGAGGTTGCCCACTGCTCTCTAATTCCATTCAATTTGTTCTTGGATGTACATTAAAAAGTGCTTTACTTCCCTCTTGGCTGGTATCTTCTCCATCTACTTCTGCTCCCAGCTCTTGGTCTCTTCCCTGTCCTCAAACAGAACTGGAGAAAAACATCTTTTCTCCCAGGCCTTGCACCCAGCAAAGGGCTCAGAATAGCCCCAAAAGCTGGGGGCAATTTAACAATACACTTGTTTCATGCATTTAACTAACTTAGACTTTGCTTCCTGACCTGCTTTTGCTGACCCTGCAATGCAGTTTGCTACCCGGCCCTTGTAGCCCCTGGGTCACGCTGCAGCCCAGACCATCTTCCCAAACCCAAATCCCTGCAGCAACCCCTGTTCTTCATCACCAAAGAGGGGAGGCCCTTCGTAGCAATCATAGCCAGCAGCAGAGGGTTTTGTCTGCTCTGCCCATGTCCCGGGTGGTTCCAGGCACATCTCTTCACCCTACAGCACTTAATCATCCTTCTGGGTCCAACCACTGTCCCATGCGAGCCACCGGCGTGGGTGTGAGCTCCCCTGAGGGAAATGAGACCAAGGTGCCAAGGGATATTATTGCACAGACAGCTGGATTTACACTTTCTTCGTCTGGTCCAGACGTCACTTTTCACAGCTCATTGCTCTGCTTTGTGTCCAGCCCTGCTTCTCCCTCCCTTCTCTCCCTTTATGTATAGATATTTTATTGCAAACACTCTGGCTTTTACGACCGGATTTTTCACGCTCTGGACCACTTCCCCCATCAATTCTTTTGTCACTTTTGCTGTCAGCTGCTCCTGGATAAAAATAACAAGAGGTCCAGGTTTCATAAGCTTGTCTCCGTGCTTAGGAAATCCTGCTGAGCACAAGGGGAAAATTATATTTGAATAACCAGGCTACAGAGAAGCAGTTGATAGTAATAATATGCTGGGTGAAGAGCATGGTGCATTGTAACTTACTATTTAATTGAAATGCTGTTCTGTTCTTCTTTGAGTCCCTCTTCTTCTGGCCAGAGTGTGACTGAGTGCTCATTAGAAAGCCTCTCGTAGTCCACTCCAGCCTCAGCTGAGAGCAAACAGATACCCCTGTAGTTCCCCAGTGAGACCCTATTCCCATCAGAGCTGTGCTCTGTCCTGCTCCCACCCAACGATGGGACTCACAGCCCCTTTCCCAGGCAACCCCCAGTGACTGATGGAAAAGACATCATGACATGAAATTAAATCCAGAGGAAAACTCATCCATTCACTGGAGACATTCGGAGACCCGGGGCAGGCGGCTCTTCCCTCACAGCCCTGAATCAGCAGGGTTTTGTTAGGAATGGGAAAACCTCCAGAGCCAGGAAAGGCAGCTGGTTCTCTGTGGCTCAGTCAGTCCTTGCTGCACCTTGTGAGATCTGCAGGAAAGAAATCAGAATAATCCCTAATTTCACACTCAGAGCAACTAGTGATGGTTTTCTACCACCACTGAATAAGTAGAAAGGGACTCGCTTTTGCAGATGTTCATAAAACCCACAAGAACTCAGCCAAGTAGTGTTGATCCTGCTTCTGTTGGCGCAGCATTTGGCATGGCTTTGGTCAGGGACAGTTAGCACTCTCCTAAATGTTTCCCCAGCACAAAAATCAGGAGTTATCACTGGGTTTTTTCCCACCAGGCAACTTGAATACAGCCACCTCACTTTGGATGTAAGGAGTGTTTAGCAGTATGGATGTGCCTAGATCATTCTCATTGAGCTCAAGGTAGTAGAAAAATCCCTGACATTGGTGGATTGACTGTTGTAGACACGGGTGGCAAGTGCAGATGAGCTGGCATTGCAGCTGCTGCCCTTCTGGCCTGAGCATTTCTAAAACTGTAGAGCTTTGTAGGACTGTTCCTTATGGGACCAGAAGTCAGTGTTACAGCCAAGGATTTTGCTAGTGTTCATGTTTACTTACCAAAAAAAAAAAAAAAAATCTGCCGTAACTCATCCTTCACAGCAGTTCCCACCTGCTGTGAGCCATCAGATCTGCTCTCTGCTGGCCTCTGTCTCCAAGAAAGCTCCGTCTCCCTGCTTGTCCTCCTTGCTCAAAGCTGTTCTCCTGGCTTTCTACCCGCAACCCAGGCCAACACCCTGGCCCCAGTGTTAGCAGCTCCAAGTCACCACCTCCCAGCCTGCGCCTTTCTGTGCTTCCACCTTCTGCCCCTCTTGCTGTTCACGTTCCCCAAAAGGTCTCCCTTTTAACCTTTCCACAACAGACCTTCCTTGGTTGGTTCTCAGCCAGCAAAGAGTGGGCACAATTGGGCACTTTTCTTCTCCACAAACCACAGATATGGGCTGCTGGTTTAGCTCTTACTCTTTCTTTTCTAAGGCAGGATTAACTGCCCTTCACAGGGTAGCTCACAAGGGCTAGTGGGGATTCACCTGATCAATGCTTGCCAAGGTTTCAGCTGCATGGCACCAGCATGCCCAGCACACTGCTCTGGCGGAGAGCAGCTCAGGAGGCAACATCCACCAGACTACCACGATGCACCCCGGCACAAGTCCCAAAGCCAGCCTGGCCTCCCCAGAGTGGCAAAGGGGAGAGCAGTACCCCATTAGCCATGCTGAGATCTCAGTGCCCACCCCGGTCATGAAGGCATAGATTTCTACAAAAGGTTTCTCTTTCAATAGACTGCCATCTTCTGATAGGACAAAAGCCAACTCTAAAAACCAACCCAGACACCGCTGCTCCAAGAACAGAGAGAGCAAAATTCATTTCACTTTCCTGCATGCACACAACAGTTAGGCATTAAATCTGAGGCCATCGTTTAAGCTTTCTCTGGTTAGTATCTGAATGGACTGTTCCTTGTGTGTTTTATCAGAAGTTAACTATTCCTGATAAAAATACCTTCTTATGAAGATGGAAGATTCTCCTCTAAATCTGTGAACTTCTGCCAGATAATATGGGTTACAGTAAGTAAGGGCTGAATTTGTAATAGCATTTAGCTCCTTGCATAGAAAGAAAGACTTGATTTAGAGGCTAAGAATTGTCTTTTGAAAATGACACTAGAAAAGAATTTCTCAGTGCTTTTACACACGCATGGAAGGGAATGTGGTGCAGCAGCTCATAAACACCTGGATAATGCAGCAGCTCCCCTCCAGCGATATGATTTTCATTTCTACAACAAGCTAAACAAAGTTACTAAAGTTGCACAAGTTTTTTCATTTGCATTAACTCGACTGAGAGTGTCACAGACAAAATGACACAGTTGTGACTATAACTGGAAGGAAAGCAGAGTTTCCAGGTTGGTAAGAAAAAAATTTTCCTGTCCAAATCGGGTTCAAATCAGTATAATTTTTAGTTTCCTTGAAACGGGAAGCTTTCCAAACATGGTACACAACACCCAACAGGACTGGCATTTTATCAGTTCCACAGTCAGTAGCAGCAAAAAAGAAACTGATACCAATTGCACTGCACTGTCATGGGCAGCAACCACTTTCTTCTGCTCCTGGAGTTAATCACTATGTGAACTGACCCAGGGCTCAAAAACCAACAGGTTCAAGAGTTCCTGGCCCATTAACCCTGGCCAGGTTCCACTGAAGCCTAACCTTGGGCTCAGTAAAATCACTTTAAACTCAAGTTTTTTCAAATGAAGAATTATGTGTTTTCTGAATTAGTATTTTTCCATGACCCTTTTACTTTAACAAAAAAAAAAAAAAAAAAAAAAAAAAGAAAAATTAATAATTCCAGTTGCTACAGTAGGACTTTCATATGCCTGTCCTTGATTTTACATGGACATCTGCGCAATTTCTCCTACCCAAGCAAGGGCTAAACACGCATAATATAACCACATAGCTAATAAAAGTACTTCATGTCAGAGATAGCCTGGAAACAGGAGATAAAGCCGCAGACTAAAAATAATTTATACCCAGACAAAGTCAAACTTGACAGCATCTCAGCAATCTTCAGGTAAGCAAGGGCATAGGTGCCAAAACAAAGTGTTACAAATATGCGAAATTCACTGTATGTTTTAATTGAAATTAAGTCCAAGCACATTAATATAAAGAAATGCAAAGTTAGGATAGACAAAAATACTAACACTGCCCTGTACCAAGTCCACAGAAAAACCATTTGGTTATGATAAGTGCTCTATGAGCTGCCCAAGGTCACATTTGATACTTTCACTTTTCTCTTTTGCGGTGCATTTTGGGCAAAATTAACAAATGGACATCAGGAGCCTTAAAAAAGCGGTTTTGCAAAAGTACATGTAGGCAGTGGAATTTTCTTACAATAACAGTCTTATTGCTGGAGTTGTTTAAATCTAGACGAGGCACTTGAGAATGAAGCAAAGAGACAATCTCATTCTGCTCCTGCCGGGGCATGTGGAGAGGATGACCTAACAAGTCTTTCCCATCTGCCATCCCTGTGGTTCTCTGAGAAATTAAATCCCAGGAGACCCAGGGACTGATCCTGAGAGGTGAACCCAGTGGACTAGACTTCACCCTACTTAGGCTTACTATAAATAAATTTGTGTTGGGGCCAATTACTGGCATTTGCCTCTTTCTCAGTCCTTTCAGTCAGACCCTCTTGGCATTTAATGATGTGATTTTTCCAGCAATATATGGATTGCTCTCACTTCCATGTTTTTCCCAGCTGTCTGACTCAGAAATGTGGGCTGACGGTTAAATCTAGGGTGCCAGTGCTAGAGACATGGGTAAAGATGTCAAAAAATATATACATATATATGTCCCACACCCTAATTTTGCAAATATTTGTACAAAAGGAAAAATGAATCTTCCTCTCACGTGTCTACCCTCTTGCTGAGTTTATAGTGAGTATGCCAACAGATTACTTTTCTGGCAGGAAAACTGGTGTAAAGAGCATACATTAACTGAGCGCTTGAAAATAGTTCAGGAGGGTTAATTTTCATTGCACAGCCCTCATCCTAAATGTCATTAATTTCATCAAAGATGAGAAACATTACTGTTTAATCTGTGTACCCTACTAAAAGTTAACCAGACATGAAACTGTCATTAACTGAGAAATATTTACTACATCTAGATGAAAAATAATATCCAACAATGTGTACAATCAAGAAAACCTTCATCCCCTCGGGGACAAATTAAAAACAGAAAAGGAGGTTAAATTCCTGGCATATGTTAGTTAACTGAATTACGTTCTCAGCCTTCATTTCAGTTTTTTTATATGTGCCTTCCAATCTGAGGAAAGTGACAACATTTTAGAGCTGTTCAAAATTTTTGGTGGGAAACTACTTAGTCGTATGAAATACACCATTTTCTGTCAAACTGAGAGTTTACACAAGAAGTTTCAATTTTTCATGTAATAATTTTAGCCGGTAAAAATGCCATGGGACAGACAGTTCTGTCAATCTAATGGAAGCTTGCAATTAAGTCCAGAGTGAGTTACTGAGAATTTGAAAATTATTTGCACTCAACTTTCAAACACAGAACGTTAAATATGCTAAAAATTGTGTGGTGTTTACAGAAAATGGCCTTTTTTCACATGCATATCTGGGGGCAGAAGGTGGCCTTCTAGCATATCAAAATATCTTCCTTACATGCTGGCACTGCTGACAAGATCAGCAGCAGTGTTGATGCCAACCTGCTGTGTCCTGTCACAAGCAGCTACAAAAATTCACCTCCACCAGGATTTACCCCTCAATGCCCTGGATTCCTTCCCCCTCATTCCCCACTGGGTCAGGTGCCATCAAGGTATCAACTGTGGAAAAATCATGCTGAACAAAAAAAGATGGCATCTGTCAAAGATGAGAGCTTCCAAGTTATGTTCACCAGCACACACACCTATTATAACACACATGATGTATATTCTGTAGCGGAGGTGGCTAGAGCATTTTTACAGGCCTTTTCCCACCCTCACAGAGGACTGAACTCTGGCCAGAACTCCCTACATCTCCTTCACAAGAATGGGTTGTCTCATGTCACTTTTTACAGTCCTCCATGAGTGTCCTGGTTCCGGCTGGGACAGGGTTAATTTTCCCCAGGAGCTGCCCAGAGGGCTATTCTATACCATGTCACGGCCATGCTCCCTACAGGGAGGGGAAGGGTGTGGAAGGCTTGGGGGGAATCGCTGCTTGGGAGCGGCCGGGCATTGGGATCCAGGCGGTGAGCAACCGGTGCTGTGACACCGCATTAAGTGCCCTCTGTTACTGTTATTGTTGGGGTTGGTTTGTTTCCTTCTCCTTTGCTGCCCCGTTAAACTGCCGTTGTCCTGGCCCATGGGTTTTGCCTCTTTTCCCGATTCCCTCCCCTCCCCCGCCGGGAGCCCAGAGCGAGGGAGCAGCCACCTGGCCTCCAGCTGGGGCTGACCCATGACAGTCCTTTCTGGTGCCCAACGTGGGGCACGAACAACCGCAGTCTGTGTTAAGCGTGCTGTAGTAGTTATGAAGCAACAAGCTCCTGTACGGGGTGTAAAGTTTGTTGGCTGCACTGTTTGTCTCTTTGGTCTTGGCGACATGTTAAAAGGAACAACGGGTGTGTGCTGTGTCCTGGCACTGGCGGCCTTGCTGTGCTGGGGGAGCTGCGGTGTGGGGAGGGGGAGGGGATACCTCTCCCCCTCCCCACCCAGAATTGATTATTATTATGGGGTTTGTTGAATCTGGTCTCATCCTGGTGTAAGAGAAGGCAGCTTTTGGGTGAGGCGATACTGAAACGTGAGCTGAGGCAGCTGGTCCCTGGGTTGCATCCATGAGCTGATTCATCAACGGGAGAGCCAAAGAGTCATCAGTAAGACTCACTCACCTTTTAATAGTCCTATATGGCCAGTGCAGAAATCTATCAGAGAATGGAGATTAACAGTGGACTGTTGTGGCCTGAATGAAGTCATGGCACCACTGAGTGCACTGAGTGCTGCCGTGCCGGACATGCTAGAACTTCAGTATGAACTGGAGTCAAAGGCAGCCAAGTGGTATTCTGCAATTGCTATTGCCAATGAATTTTTCTCAGTCCTTTCGGCAGCAGAGTGCAGGCCAGTTTGCTTTCATTTGGAGGGGTGTCTAGTACACCTGGAACCGACTGCCCCAGGGGTGGAAACAGCCCCACCATCTCCCATGGACTGATCCAGTCCACACTGGAAATGGGTGAAGCTCCAGAACACCTGCAATACATTGATGACATCATTGTGTGGGGTAACACAGCAGCAGAAGTTTTGGAGAAAGGAGAGAAAATAATCCAGATTCTTCTGAAAGCTGGCTTTGCCATAAAG